>PVJD01005877.1:0-107608 GCA_004026545.1 Mormoops blainvillei | reverse complement strand
CTGACTCTGTGGCTCTGTCGGGGGAGAGTTCAGAATAGGAACCATGGCCTCTGTCCCACCATTCTTTTGGGAGAAACTGTTTCCCAGCTCATGCCCTGATGCCAGACACTTCAGTTCCTCCCTGTGTGCCACTGATGCCTTTCAAGCTGCTACTTCAAGTGTTGGAGCTCAGAGGGAGTGAGTTTGAATAAGTCTGTGTGTGGGTCTTTTTATAGGAACTGCTTGGGAATCCAGCAGTTTCTTTCACCAACCCAATCCAGGCTGGTTTTTATAGCCCAAAGTTATGGGTACTTATCTTCTTGGCCCTGGAACCCTCAGCTGGGGGGCCTGGTGTGGTTCTTGAACCCCTCAGTCCCAAGATATCCCTACCGAATTTTTATCCACCACACATGGGTGTGGGACCAGCCCGTTCTATGTCTCCACGTCTTCTACCATCCTGGATGGATGTGGTTTTTTCACTTCCATAGTTGTCAGGCTTCCATTGACCACGATTTCTGACAGTTGTGAGTGATGGTTCTATAATTTATTTGTAAGTTTGATGTGGTTGTGCGCGGAGGCGAGCTGTGTTTTCCTATGATGCCACCTTGACCAGAAGTCTCCAAATCTTTGCACTGAGGATGAGTTTTTATACCTCTGAGCTTAAAGTCAAGAGGCTTAAAATTGATTTAAAAAGAGTAGATCTGAAAATACAGAACAAAATGTATATTTGAAAAGTAGAAGAGAAAGGTTAAAGATAGCTAACCCCTTGTTTTTTTATTAGTTTATAGATATGTATAATTGCTATACATTTTTATTCATTCAGATAAATAACTTTGTAAAACACTTGCTTTTTCATGTAAATATGTATATTTTCAATAGATTTAGAGACTTTAGAAGTTCGTCTTTGTAACCAGCTATTTGTTTACCATATTTCTTTCTTAATATCACTACCTAGTCATTTAGTTTAAATCTTTCAGCAAATATTAAAATGTTTGTGATGTCAGTCTTACCCCGTGGAAATACTGATAATGACAAAAATATATTTCAGACTAAGATAAAATAGAATGCCAGTTTTTCATGGAGGAAAAGAATCAACTTCTGTATTTAAAATAATATCTTTTGGTCTATATTTTCAAATTTGTTCTTGTTTAATCAGTTGTAAACATCTTGAAAATAGTTTATATACCTAATGGTAACTCATAAAGAAGTAATCCTAACTTAAAAGAGGACATCCACAAAGAATTAAATGAATTACAATAGATTCTTTTCACTTTCAAAATAGCTTTATGCTGCTCTGACTAGTGTGGGTCAGTGGTTCGGCATCATCCTGCAAACCAAAATGTCACCAGTTCAATTCCTGGTCAGGGCACCTGCCTGGGATGTGTGCTAGGTCCCCCGCTGGCGGTGTGCAAGAGGCAACAGATTGATGTTTCTCTCCCACACCGATGTTTCTTTCCCTCTATTTCACTCTCTTTTCCCCTCTCTCTAAAAAATAAATAAATGAAATCTTGCAAGAAATAGCCCCCTACTCATATTTTCCCTCACATTTTGTGCGATCTTTAGCAAGAACACTTCAAATGTCATTATTCCTACCCATGTGGGCAAGAATCTAAGTTATCTAGGTAAAATTTTTGCACACTGGCTCTGTGCTCACCAGCAGTAGGGGTAACAGGGCTCCTGAGTACAATCACTGCTTGGCTACCTGCTTCTGTGACCCAGGAGACATTCTTAGATCTGCAGGACCTTCCTCTACACCGTTTTCTGTGGCTCACTGAGATTCTAGGAGACAGGGGATTTGTGGTTGGGAGTGGTACCCCTTTCCTGTAAGGAATTAACAACATTATCACCTTAGAGTGAGAAAGGCCATCAATATCTTCAAGACCAAGGGGGTCATGTGACTTGCAAAATCATAAATTTGTCATCTGCCCATGCCTAGGTACTTTATACTGAAACATGCAACAAGAATTCCTTAAGCAAATTCCTCCCTCCTCCATATTGTTTTAATTCCTTGGATCTGCATCTGTTGCTACAGACAACTATTCTGTAAGGATGTCTTCCTGTGTGTTACCCCCACTCGATATTGAGATCCTACATAGGTCAGTGATAGCATCTTGTTCTAGAAATCTCTAACACTTACCACTATCTGGTCACAGCGAGATGTTTACTGAAGACTTGAATAAAAAATATGTACAAGGGACAAAATGAGAATTGCTAAGGGAGATGTAACAAGAGAAAGAGTGGCTTGGAAGGGTGAATCTTCAGAGCAACCAATAACATTTCTTCATCCCTTGGTTTGCTGCCGTTGGATTTCTGCCACTGAACCAAGCATAGAGCATAATACTATTTCCATATGCTCTTGGATCTAACACTTAATAATAAGACATATTTTGCATTTAATAACATTTTCAAAGAGCTTAAAGAGATAGGCAGAGAGGAGAATATATATATTAATTTTTTAAATTAACCCCAATATCAGAAATCAAAAAAGTATGGAAAATTGTGAGTCACTGAATAAAAAACACAGTATTTTAAACTACTGAGTTTACTATAGTTTTGTAGCAAATCATTATAATCTCTGACATATATTGAGTGTTTAATACTCTCCAGGCACTGGGCTGTGGCTTTTATGGGCATTATCGCATTTAATCTTCAAAATAAGATAGGATGTAGGTATTTTGAGAAATTAAACAACTTCCCTTTGATCAAAGACCTAGTAATTAGAATGCACAGACATGTAGGGCTCCAAAGCCCATGCTTTTAACCATTACACTCTCTACTTTAGCTCCCAAATTTATCTGCAATCCACTCATTTAAAGGCAAGTCATAAACTCAGCATCACTAATGTATCCAACTTGCTAAGCTTTGTCTTCAAATGGTGTTTTTATCTTAGTTCATAGATTAATGGTCATGGCACTTTTCACCTTATATGACAAGGACTTATTTATAGCTATGCAAGGGCACGGTCACAGATACATCTACTTCCTTTGCTCCTTCGCTGTGGTGGAACATAACAAAAACTTAATATGCAGATACCCACAGGCCTGTGGTGTCTGAGTGGAAATAAGCACACCTACAACAGATGGAGAGGGCACGTGAAATATTTCAGTGTACAAAGTCCATTCAGTCACAGACTCAGAAGAACAACCAAAGGACCCTTAAAATTCCTTGGGCAAACTTCATAAAAAGACTTCTTTGTTTAAACGAACACTGTTCTATAATTCCTTAATGTCTGTCAAATGCTGGGTTTTTCCCTGAGATTCATTCTGCCTGTTTGAGATGAATAGAACATGGTGTACTTTTAATTGCTCCGATTTTTAGGAGATATATAGTAAACGTATTAAAACAATAGTCCCCGAGTTGGATTGCCAGCATTGCAGTCTGCCCCCCCCCTTACCCACCTGTGCCACCTCAGGCAAGTCACTGCTTCCCTTCCAGAGCCCTCAAATGGGGGACAAGAGGCATACTCACCTCCAATAAACATGCTATAACAGTTTTAGGAAAGTACCACATAGCACACAAGGAGTGCTGGGTTTTATTACCTCTCTGGAGATGGAGAGTGGAATTATCAAAGTTATGCCCCTAAAATCCACCTAAGTGACAGAAATGGAAAAATTACAGGTTTGCTTAAGAGAGCTTTTCTGGAGCCTTAGAATGTGCTTTCAGGACAATACAGTTCAACTCCAGCTTCAAATGAGAAAGCATCTCTGAGTCCTTCCTCTGGGTGTTTTTGCCTCCATCCTGCAATAAGCTTCAACAGGGCAGAGGCGGACTCTGATCCAGCCCAGGTGCCTAGCCAAGTGAAAGCAGGCAGCCAAAGTTCTTATAACGTCTACCTATATTTTTAAATCCAGGGAATGCTGTTTACAATGGGTTTTTATGACATACACCTGCACTTCCTGGGAATAAAATATTTGAAGCCAGGAAGAGAGTCAAAGCCACATCTTAGATCAATACCTTCTCAAGTCCATTGGGTGTCACTTGCATAAAAGCCCTAACTGCGTCTGCCCTCATTCTCATTCTTCATTCACCAGCTGCCACTGTGTGCCACTGTGTGCCACTCTCTGTCACTCTCTGTGCTCGTCCCTACTTAATCTGCACTTTCTTAATATTGTCTTCTTCGGTTCCCCACACTCCTGAAGCCATAAACATATAAGGTAAAAAAAATAAAGATCTTTGTCTTTTTATCTAAACTGGTTTTTAAAGAAACTATATTTTCATTCAAAAACACATATTTCATCCCAATAAAACTACTGTCAAAAATTTTGAGTGTACCATTCCAGAAATTTTTTCTGTATTTTCACATAAACAGTTATCTTCATGTCCATATTCTGTTTGTTCTTATCTTGATGTATTGTTTTGTTCACTGGTTTAATCCATGTTGCTTCTTTCCTGGCGCCTTGATATTACCTTGACCGACTTACGTGTTAGTCTAGGTGAGCACTAGGAGACTCTCCAGCATCCTTCTAACCTGGGCTAACCTGTCCGGTATGAAACAGGGCTTGTCACAGGATTTCACAAGTAAATTTAAGGAAGAGACATTTTAGAATTAGCTTTTATGCCAAAGTAGAAGAGGTAAATATTTTATGATACCTATTTTATTTTTGCAAGTAGGTGTCTTGCATGTTACATGATTTTAATCACTGTGTATAGTATTTGTGTCTGTGACTAAGCTATGAATCCCCCTAAGTTACAGAAGCCCAGCCACGACAATTAGTCATCTAAATTAGGTCAGCATCCATGGTTCTCTGAATGCTGCTGCAGTGCAAAGAGGAGTTTTACTTGGAAATATAAGGAACCATTTAATACTATTTTGACCAGATTGTTGTAAAGAACACCAGGCCAATACGCAGGCAAGCACGCAGCCCATCTGTTCAGTCGGAGCCCAGCAGCCTCAGACTTCACCGTTTCCTCTCCCGTTGCTGTGATCCAGATACGTTGAGTGACTGGGAGACGGGAGTTGTACAGCCTGAGGAAGCAGCCACAGGGAGCTCTTAGTCCGCGCTGAGAGAGGGACCGAGAGCAGGGCCAGGCGCATGCCCCCTTTCCAGGGCGGTTACAGTGACAGCCCGAAGTGTCTGAGCTATAGCGGTCAACGATCCCTCTCATCCCATCCCTCCCTCCAACCCATTACAAGAGCCTACAGATTTTACTTTCCTGATATTTTCTGATCCTGTACCCTCTCACAATCTTATCAACATTAATGTATCAGTAGTTAAGGGCCTCCTTATCTCTCGCTCACGGATCTTCATTTAGAGCTCTTCAATTCCGCATATCCCCAGCTTGGACCAACTTCAGTGATTTCCCACGCCAAGCAAAATAAAGTGCAAACCTTATTAACACAGACAGGTACTCTATGGCCTAGCTTTATTTTCCGCATATGAATTTTCTAGAAATTGGCTTCCAATGGAAGTGGAAACCTAAATTTGAAGCTGAAGATCTTGAAGACTATTCAGTGAAAGGCTTATAGCAATAACACAGGAATCCGTATAGTACAGTGGTTGAAAGCTTGATCTTTGCTGTCAGACAGACCGTTTGCCTACTATGAGATGAGGATAAAAATTATCCCTCTTTCATAGGATTTAAATAAAGTGTTTAGCATAGTATACTTGCTAAGGGTTAAGTAAGTGCTTGGCATAACAATGATACATTCAGTGGTGTTTATTTGTTATAAATGGAAGACTACTGATTTAATATCTATGTTTAGTATGTTCTGATATGTGGATATATACATATCAAATAGAGGCTTATAGCCCTGACCAGTGTTGCTCAATTGGTTGGGTGTCATCTCGCAAGTCAAAATGTCATCAGTTCAATTCCCAGTCAGGGCACATGGGTTGTGGATTTGTCTCAGAGAGGCACGGGACCATTGATCGATGTTTCTCTCTCACATCCATGTTTCTCTCCCTCTCTTTCTCCCTTCCTTCCCTTCTCTCTAAAAATAAATAAATAAAATCTTTTTTAAAAAATAGAGGCTTATAAAATGACCTGGAAAGAATTGGCTACAGCATGATTAAAGATGGTAATGGGAAACTAGAAGAAGACTTCAGGAACTGGTGTAGGAGAAAGAAAGATCAAAAGGCTGCTTATGTTTTTTTTGGCTTATTTTCTAAAATGGAAATGAGAAATCTGGGGCTTAAAAATTAGGGCAATTGCAGCATCTGGCTTCCGCATAATCCTTATCCCTATAAAGGGATCTATAAGAAACCAATAAGAAAAGAGGCAGTCATGGGTACCTTTCAAGTCACCTTCTGATTATTAAAATTATAGCTTAAGTTTACAATATGAAAAAATAATTTGCAAATTTGTTTTTAAAATGGGTTCCAAATGTGTGACTGAAAACATAAGAATAAAGCCTATTAAAAGATGAATTCCATCTCTTTAGAGATCAAGTACCTGACTTAACAATATCCAGCTAAACCTTCAGCTAGTACATTTAAACTCATCATTTCAAAATGTTACTTAGTGATGCCAATTAACAGCACAATGTCTTTAGATACTACATATCTACATAAGCTATGAAAAAATGTTCATATTCTGTATGAATTTATATAGAAATTGAATATCAATGAAATAATGTCTGTTGGGATTAAAAATAAGTGAGAACTTACATATATTTCCACTTCCTTTTTCCTCAAGGTATGATCATGTTTAAACTAGCTCTGTATGGTAAGGTGTGTATAAATATTCCTTAGCCAAGTTTAAAAAAGATAACATACTGGCTCCAACATAGCTTTTACAATAAATTAGTTTGTAGTTAAGCAGCAATATACTACTAGCCATAGCTTTGGTTCTTTTATCATTTTCTCTCTCTCTCCCTTTTTTTAATCATTTTCTATTTGATTTTACAAGTGGGATTTTTAGGGTTGAATGTCTTTTGATACCTATAAGCTTTATTGAAAGCCATAGTCATTTGTTTGGGTCTCTTGATTTTTATATTCCTAACCACTCTTACAGGTTTCTTGCAACAGTAGCACATATAATATATACTGTATTAAATTTTGTTATGTTGTACCTTATAGGCTTTTCTTATGGAAAGCAAATACAGGATGGGGCAAAAATAAGTTTACAGTTGTTCACATGAAAAATAATACAATAATTGATAGATAATAAGATAAGAATAAACTATTTCACATACAACTATAAACCTACTTTTGCCCCACGTTGTATTGTTCTGAAGTTTCTTTTTAACATTGGTTAATAGGATCATATCAGTTTCAAGTGTACATTTCTATGATACATGATCTGTACATCGCATTGTGTACCCACCGCCCAAAGTCAAATAATCTTTCATCACAATATTTGGTCCCTTTTACTCTCCACCAACCCACCCCACCCCTGCTTCGGGTAACCACCATACTATTGTCTTTCTATAGAGAGTTTCAGTTTTATGTCTCACATATGAGTGGAATCATATGGTTCTTTTTCTGGAGTTTCTTTAAAGATAAATCAAAATATTAAAGCTTTAAATATTATAGAGCTATCCCTGATAAACACAGATGCTAAAATCCTCACAAAATGTTAGCAAACCAAATACGGCAATACATCAAAAAGATCATACACCATTATCGAGTGGCATTTATTCTGGAAATGCAATGTTGTAACAACATTCATAGATCAATAAATGTGATACACTACATGAACAAAACGAAGGGTAAAAACTACATGGTCATATCAATATATGCAGAAAAAACATTTGATAATATCCACACCCATTAATGATAAAAACTGTCAGCAAAGTGAGAATAGAGGGAACATCTACACATAATAAAGGCCAAATATGACAAACCCACAGCCAGCATCACAATCAACGGCAAAAACTACAAGCATTCCCCTTAAGATTGGGAATAAGACAGGGATGCCTGTTTCCACCTATTTTATGCTATTAGTACTGGAAATCCTAGGCATTACAATCAGATAAGAAGAAGAAATAAGAGGCATCCAAATTAGAAAGGAAGAAATAAAACTATATTTGTAAATGACATGATACTATACATAAAGGACCACAAAGATTCCACCAAGAAATGACTAGAACTGATAAATGAATACAAAATTAATATCCAGAAATCTGTTGCATTTTCATATGCCAGTAATGAACTATCAGAAAGGGAAATTAAGAAAACAATCCCATTTACAATTGCTTCAAAAAGAATAAAATACTGAAGGATAAGTCTAACCAAGGATGTAAAGGACCTATATTTGGAAAATTGTAAGATGCTAAAGAAAGAAATTAAAGGAGATACAAATAAGTGGAAGCATATACGATGGATATCATGGATAGGGTATCATTAAAATGTCCATGAAACTCAAAACGATCTATAGATTCAATGCAATCCCATCAAGATACCAATGACATATTTCACAGAACTAGAACAAATATTTCAGAATTTTATATGGAACCAAAAATGGCCCCTAATAGCTACAGTGACCTTGAGAAAGAAGAACAAAGTTGGAAGAATTGCACTACCTAATATCAAACTATACTCTAAAGCCATAGTAATTAAAACAGCATGGTACTGAATAAAAACAGACACATGGATTAATGGAACAGAATAGAGAGCCCAGAAATAAACCCACACTTTTATAGTCAATTAATATTTGACAGAGGAAGCCAGCACATACAATGGGCTAAGATAGTTTATTCAACAAATGGTGTTGGGAAAATCTGGACCACCTTCTTATGCCACACACAAGAATAAATTAAAAATGGATTAAAGACTTAAATGTTAGACCCCAAACCATAGAAATCATAGAAGAAAATGGAGGCAAAATCTCAAGCATTTCTTGTAGCAATATTTTTTTTCTGATATGTCTCCCCAGGCAAGAGAAACAAAAGAAAAAAATAAACAAACGGGACAACATTAAACTAAAAAGGATTTGCATGGCAAAGGAAACCATCAACAAAATAAAAAGACAGCCCACCCAATGAAAGAACATATTCATCTATACATCTGACAAGGGGTTAATATCCAAAATTTATAAAGAACTTATGAAACTCAACACCAAAAAAACAAACAATGCAATTAAAAATGGGCAAAGGACCCAAATAGACATTTTTGCAAAGAGGACATTACAGATGGTCAATAAACATATGACAAGATGCTCAGCATCACTAATCATCAGAGAAATGCAAATTAAAATCACAAGGAGATATCCCGTCACACTGGTCAGATTGGCTATTATCAATAAATCAATAAACAACATGTGCTGGCAAGGATGTGAAGAAAGGGAACCCTTTTGCACTGTTGGTGGGAATGCAGACTGGTACAGACACTGTGCAAAACAGTATGGAATCACTTCAAAAAATTAAAAATGGAGCTGCCTTATAACCCAGCAATTCCACTTCTGGGTATCTATCTGAAGAAACCCAAAACACTAATTCAGAAGAACATAAGCACCTCTTGCCCTGATTGGTGTGGGTCTGTGTGATGAGTATCATACAACAAACCCTAAGGTCACTGGTTTGATTCCCAGTCAGGGCATATGCCTGGGTTGAGGGCCAGGTCTTCAGTTGGGGGCATGCAAGAAGCAACTGATCGATGTCACCCCGGCACATCTATATTTCTCTCCCTCACTCTCTCCCATCTCTAAAAATAAATAAAGACAAATAAAGAACATAAGCACCCCTATGTTCACCACAGCATTATTTATACTTGTTAAGATATGCAAGTAATCCAAGTTTCTATCAGTAGATGAGTGGGTAAAACCACCATGGGACATTTACACAATGGAATACTACTTGGCCATAAAAAAGAAGAAAATTTTACCCTTTGTGACAGCATGGATGGACCTGGAAAACATTGTGCTAAGTGAAATAAGCCAGTCACAGAAAGAAAGATACCAGATGATTTCACTCATATGTGGAATCTAATGAACAAACTGAACCATAAGCCAAATAGAGACAGACTACACACAGAGGACAGGTTGACAGCTATCGTGGGGAGTTAGGGAGTGGGGGGATTGAACAAAAAGGGGCAAGAACTCATGAACATGGACAACAGGGTGGTGATTGTGGTGGGGGGAGGAGAGTGTAAGGGGATAAATGGTAAAGAAAAAATACAATAAAAATAAAGAAAAGTTACGTGTTACAATAACCATATGATTTCATTTACATGTGGAATCTAATGAGTAAAATAAACTAACAAAGTGGAGACAGACTCTTGGATACAGAAAACAGACCGACAGCTGTCGGTGGGGCACAGGGGTTGTTGGGGGCTGGGTGAGAAGTGAAGAAATTAAGCAAAAAAAAAGAAGAAACACTCATGGACACAGTCAACAGTGATTGTATGGTGATTAACAGTATGGTGATTAACAGAGGGAAGGGGATTGAGGGAAGCTGGAGGAGGGTAAAGGGGGGATAAATGGGGCTAGAGGCAAACTTGACTTGGGGCAGTGAACACGCAATACAATATACAGATGATGTATTTTACAATTGTAAACCTGTAACCAGTATAATTTTATTAACCAGTGTCACCCCAATAAACTCAATAATTTTTAAAAAAATAAATATTTCAGATTTAGGACATGATACTCAAGATCCAATGAAGCTTACTGAACAGCTGCTAGCTACACCAACGGCATCGTTACATGAACTCCGAGCAATGTCGCATCTCAGCTGCAAGCTTCAGATTTCATGATGGTTAATTCTTTCTATTGTCATTAGTGATTTTCTAAGCTTTGGGATTTCCTGTAGTACCTAGGGTCTAAAGCCCTTTGTACCTACCTGAAAAAAACAAAGAATGAAATGTAACAAATGTTCATAAAATACAAATGGCTTCATCATTTTATTGTAGCAAAACATGGATATTTGATAAGTTAAAGCTGGTATTAGACTATATAGCTGCTTTTTAAAAAAATATTTATTTATTTTATTTCTATACAGAGGGGAAGGGAAGGAGAAAGAGAGGGAGAGAAACATCATTGTGTGGTTGCCTCTTGTGCACCCCTTACCTGGGACCTGGCCTGCAACCCAGGCATGTGCCCTGGCTGAGGAATTGAACCAGCGACCCCTTGGTTCACAGGCCAGTGTTCAGTCTACTGAGCTACACCAGCCGGGGCTATAACTGCTTTATAGCTGTATTATATTTCATGCCAAGTTTTATGTACTTTGGGGTTGTAAAAAATGGAAGTTATTTTTCATGCACTGCCATCTTCTTAGACAAGCTCTCTGTTGAATGAGTGCTATGTAACTATAGTAGATATGTAATTATAGGTTTTCTTCACCCAGTTTCTAAATAGTGGATGTCATTTAGGAGTGCCTCTAAAACTTGTCCTTTTGCTGCAAACCATATCTGGACAAACATCTAGGCTACTTTTCACTTTGACCTCTAGCCACTGTGACCATACCGTTCAGACAATACCTCTAGACCTCTCTTCATATAACTCATACCAACAGGACCGTAGGGTAGTTACTGCCTGCGCCTACCTATGTTCATGGTGTTTGTCAATTATTACAGCTTTATGAGGAAAGGCAGGAATTCTAGGTAAAGTGCCTTGAGGAAAAATAACCCACCAGACAACCTATTGCCCCATTCATGTGCCCTCACTTCACTTCAGACAGCCCTCTTCTTAGCCCTCTCTTAAAGCTGGCACAGATCAAAGTCAAATGGAAAGAGTTTGCGGTTCTTGGAAAACCACTGTCTTTCTTCACATAAAATATCAGTTATTTTCTGCCTAATGCAAGTAGATTTTTACTTACCTGTTTTATTTAGGACAATAAATATAACTATCTCAAAATATTAGCAAATAAATGGGGTTAAATGGATCATTTAAATGGGAGGTGTGTGGAACTATAAATAAAGAAAGTGATATGATGCATGTATAGAAATATCCTGTTGATAGAAGAGAGGGGTTTATCAAAAATAAAAGCATTTTTTAAAAAGAATGATTTTGGCCACAGACCTGGAAACATGAATAATTGTGACTGTAATTTAAATTGTTGCCTCTGTGTGGATATAATCTTTGTCTTTCTCTTCTCATAAAAAGAACACTGAAGTAAATAACCTACTTTTTTCTATAATCATTTCTAAAGGACTCCTCAAAAGGATTACTGATTAGATTTTCCTACTCTTTGAGAATATATGGAGTACCAGTATATTCAGCATTATTTATTTCCAGGGGCCTTACGTGAGGGAACCGTTCCCGATGTAAATTACTCCAAAATTCACAATGTTGACTTGTAGGCAGAGATGCTGATGTAGCCTGGTGGAGCCTTTGCCTACCGATTTCTGATTACACAAGCACAATTAGAAAAATATATAATATATGTCTAAAAATTCTGTAACAGGGATGTTCATGCACCATGTTATAAAAAGACTGGGTGCCAAACAGATTAGATGATGGGAAGGAATTGAATGAGAACCTTAGACCGTTCACTGGAGAGCATCACTGTTCACCACAGATCTGTTCCACACATTGCCCACTCATGCTGAATCTACCTGGATTCCTGCGGCTAGGTAATATTTTTTTCTGGGATAAAATTTTGCACTATCTTGTAGAGTTACTAGAAGTGCACAGAATGGCATTGAACAGTGGTTATTTTACCTGGTTTCCCAGATAGCTCTTTCATCATCCTCTTTAAATGTTTTCAAGATTATTCATAAAGCACAGCCAAAGGCCATTCTCCATGGCGGGACTCACATGGACAAAATCTAAAAGCTGTTTTAATTAAAGACCATTTTATAGTTCTCAGATAATGTTCATCAGATTGAAAACAAGCCTGCCACTGCACAGAACTCAAGGCACCACAACCATTTGCCAAATGAGCCCTTTGTAAATGAGAGTGTTGGCAGCTAAGATGAATGTTCTGTCACACTTGAGAGAATCCGGGTCCCTGAAGATTTATACGAATTCTTAGCTATTATCGAACCATCTCCTCATAGATGACTCAGTAAATGTCTGTTTTTGCATCAGATAATGGCTTACAAGTTAATCTCCTTTTGCTCCCTGTTACACACACTCACACACATCCATATCCATACACCTTCTGAAACAGCTTAGAAAGTGAAAAAAAGATGTCTGACTGTGTAATTGATAATATCGCACAGGTCACCTGCTCATCATTTGCTAGTCACACTGGCTGAGTTACCAGTTTGAAAGGCACTAAAAACAGTGCATATTTTAGGAAATTAGCAGTTTTATGAAATAAGTTTAAATGTAGATTTTAAATTACCTAATTTATTTTTACTGCATGTTTTATGATGTTTGATAATAGATGTGGCCAATTCAATTTTGAACTCGGCTATTTAAGGGTTTGCTATACTTATTCTAATGCCTAAATTTCAAATTTTCATTTTCTCCCATAAACATGTTTTACTATAAGTTCAGTGGTCAGCTCCAACAAATTCTATGTCAGGATTCATTATTAAACAGACATTTTTTTAAAGGCCAGATGTTGTAAGCCAAGCACACCTTAAAAAGTAATACAAAACAGTAAATCCCAATCTCTCAAAACACACACATGTTTTCACTTAAAGATAATGTTGTTCTTTTCTGATATATTACATTATGCATGTATTCCTTATAGAATTTTTACAAACCATTTCCACATCTCTAAAATAATCATCTATATTTTAATCTTTTAATTTCATTCCATCAAAAATGTCCTATGTAGAGATATTGCTGCAAGTGTGTATACTTGCGTTTAAGAGACTAGGGTTGAAGAGAAATAGTAAATGAAATGCCCAGTGTAAATGTGTGTATGAAGTATTTAAGGACTATAGATTGAAGTGGTTCCAACAAGAAATACAGTCATCCCTTGGTATTGGTGGGGGATTGGTTCCAGGACCCCAGCAGATACCACAATCCACAGATGCTCAAGTCCCTTGTATTAAATGGCAAAGTATTTGCATACATAACCTATGCACATCTTCCTGTATACTTTAATTCACCTCTAGATTACTAAAATACATAATACAATGTAAATACTGGTAAATAGTTGTTATACTTAATTATTTAGGGAATAATGTCAAAAGGGAAAAACTCTGTACATGTTCAGTGCAAACGTAACCATCATAGTCCATGACTGCATAGTGCGCAACAGAAACAACGTCACTTTTTTCTTTCTGACTGTTGCTTTCATGTTTACTTTTTTATTAGTTATTTGGATTCTTTGCATATTTAACATAAGTGCAGCAATGAATGATCTACAAAGCTTCCCTCATGTTTAATTTTATTTTCTTAATAAAGAGGTTCAGCTGGTCTTAGCATAGATCTTGCTGTACACTGTCAAATTATTTTCATGTAAGAATGGATAAGATGTCTGAGATACTGTTTCACTGAATCTCTGCCTTGATCACGTCTTGAACAACTGATATACAAGTAATAGAAATTAGGATGACTTACCTGATGTTACTGAGGAATGAGATTTTTCACCTATGTACATTTAGAAAAAGATAACCAACACATTGTCAACATAAAAGTTTAAAACTGAAATCTTTCTGAATAATTTTAATCTGCTATTGGTTGATTCCATGGATGCAGACCCATGGATATGAAAGGCCGACTGTATATTTTTCTAGTCCAGAGTGCTTTAGCCTCAAGATAAAAGTGTTTATCTGGTGTCATTTCCTGAATTTATTGAATGACTACTTGGCTCTCTTTATTATGTACATGGAATTTATATTTTTGGTCATCTTCATAAATGGTGCGTAAAAGATATTTGGAAAATAAGTGACTATCAAAAGGAACAAATGTTTATACAAAAACACCCTGTATTTTGGTGTAATTCACTATTTTAAATAGTTAATAGCCTCTAAGGATGACAGCCACAATTATTTGAATAAACAATTATGTTAATTATTAGAACATTAGTTTATAAGTCCAAATGATGCATAAAATTCCTATTTCACATAACTGTTGTCTACATTATCAGATACTGATTTATTTAATGATTCTTCTTAAGTTTTTGCTTACCCATTTGCTGAATGTCAAGATAAAACAGTCAAAAGGGGAAAGGGTATTCAAAATTCCAGACAACCACACTTATAACAAACAAAAAATGCATAACTTGTAAATGTACTTATTTTTATATAACGTAATCTAGGGCTCTTAAAAATGTATTATTTTTATACATCTAGGTTTCCTATAATATTCACTTAGAGTTAAGTACTTCAAAAAATATAGTTGCTTTTAATTTGCCTTTGAAAATATTAAATTGAAAGTAAGGTAGCAAACCCTGCATTCCACATTTATGTTCAAATATTTATTTTAGAAATTTCGCAGAGTCCCTAGAAATCTATCTACCATTTATTTTTTTAAAATAACAAATATGTAGTGAAGGCTATATTTCAGTTTTCCCCAACTCTATAAATATCTGCTTCTTTTATATATACCCCTTTTTTTAGGTGATCAGAAGGACTATATTTTATCTTAAGTCTCACAACGCATTTAGGAGCATATTTAAGCTTAAATTCTTTTAAAGCTATTATTTTCAGGACAGATTTACATTGTATGCTTTGAGATCATATTTGTCTTTAAGATTTCAAACTAATGCCAAAGTAATGCTTGTCTACTAAAATATTTAATTTAAAATTATGAAAGTTGCGCGTTCACGCTCTTCCCTTACTAATTACCATAAGCGCTGTTACTTGCGGTCCTATAGAGTGTGCTTGTGGAGGTTGGTTCATATGTTTGTCTTACTTAATAGCACTGATGAAATGAAAATATAATGTTGACAAATACATCCTGAGACTATATTCTATTTACATTTCATGATAAAAATTGAAAAAAAGCATTTAGAATCTTCCAAATTAATGTTTTGTGTACCTGTGCCTTTTTATTTTCAAAATAGGTGACTTTTTAGTTCCACTGAATAATTTTTAATATGAGTCTACAAATAGTGCATCATTTTTGAAATTTATCGTCATAACCGTAAATTTCAGTTGTCTGAGCTCCGATTGGGAGGAAGTGGATGAGAGAGCCTCACTGCCCTCATCCCCGTTGTTCTGCGGTGCTGCCGCAAGGCCGGTTCCCATGCTGCCGGGTCGCGCTCCGGGGTCTGAATGTTCTGATGGTTTTCTTGGAATCTGAAAATGGTCTTATCCACAGACGATTCCTCTTTCTTTGAATCTCATTGTTATCACCTTTACAAGTTAATTAGTAAGAACTTAGATGTTAAATTAACACTGGATGAAAACTTACAGTCTTGATATTTTGATTCTGTAAGTGAATAAAAATCCTTGGAGAAATGAAAATCTTGATCACATGTACAGGAATGCCCACAAATATCAAATACATTTTAAAAGTTGAAAACATTTGCTATTTTTAAAAGCCTATTAAGTGTAATTTAAATATAAAGTATTATTTGCTTTGTTTCCATATTAAAAAGTACAAGGTGGGGAACCCCTAAAAATCCAGAATTTATTTATAATAAATTGTGTATTTATTCTCACATGTTTAAACTTCAATCGCCTTCAAAGCACTCTCCATTTGATATAATACACTTAGTGAGATGTTTTTTCCACTGCTCAAAACAGTTTTTGAACTCGTTGATTTTGATGCCTTTTAGTGCTTCTGTCTTTTTTTGTTTCACCTCTTCCATATCAGCAAAATATTTTGCTTTTAGGACTTTTTTCTTCTTATCCAAGGAAACAAGAAAAAAGTCTCTTGGGTTGAGATCAGGTGAGCAGAGAGGGCGAGGCACAGAGGTCATGCCATTTTTTGGTCAAAAACTGCTGCAGACTCAGCACAGTGTGAGCAGATGTGCTCATAAATCATCCACCGTGAAATGGGCAAACATGCTGAAAGAGTGTAAAAAAAAAAAAATCACTGAAACCAAACTCAGCCTCTCATAACAACACCAGCTGGTACAGTGATACAGATGGGTTCCTAGAGCACTCACCTAACAATGGAAGCCTGTACTATAAGGGGCCTGCCCTCCAGAAGATAATTCTGGTTTTTTTGTGTGTCCCCCTTCATAAATGTTTGCCAATCTGTTTTAAATGGTGATCCTAGTGATTAAAATAGTAATTTGCCTTCTGTATCTCAGTTAGAAATAATCTGTATTATCAGTTAATTTGTACGGTTTCTTCATTGACTGGGGTGTTATTTCAAGAAGGTAGATTTATTTTTTTAAAAATACTGTTTTTAAAACATGCGCTATTCAGTTTCCACCCAGCTAATTTGTTTTATTTTGGGAAAACTCTAATCACTAAGCTACAAACTCTGCCATATTCACTTGCCTGTCAAATGCATCCTAAGATCCATAGAGGACTAGGAGAGAGGTAAGGTGGTTTGTGATAGTCCCTTATTATCACAAGGAAAGAACAGATTCTGAAAGCACACTTGTACTGACAGCATCATACACATGCATGCAAGTGAGAGCATATTAGTATTGTCAAATCAGTTGCAATTTTTCACGGTTGAGCGTCAAACGAAATGCTTAAATGTATTGTCATTGGAGTTAGTGACTAATTATAGCTAGCTTTATGGCTGTGCTAAAATAAAGCTAGTTAGAAAACAGATTAATTCCCTGATAATACTAAGTGTGACTGATGACTCAACTTAAATTTAGGGAACAACATTTATCCTCACTTCTTTGTTTGTCTATTTGACAGTTTACCAGTATCCATTAAGCAGCTACAAGGAAAGGGAAAAGCACTCCCTGGGTGTGTCACAAGTCATTGGGATGGATTTGTGGCTTTTGATAATTTCTGGATGCTGTTATCAGGTTTAATATAGAGACAGATCTGTAACTGCTGATGATCACTGACTGTTACTATCCCAGGGGTCATACATTACTTACGCTGAGTATCTGCACAGCTGCCAGCCCGAGGATAAACATGATTCCCTTCCACCGCAACGCCCCATCTGCAGGGCCTCAGCCTCCCCCCGCCTGTCTCCCCAGTGATATATCGTAATCTCCACAGGTATCTCGCATGCTCTCAAGAACAAGTCTGCTGACTTCCATCTGCTTCCTTTTTGAAACCTGCTGCCCTCGAGTTACTAAGGGAGGAATCATGTCACTGCTACCCTTGCCAGTGACCTTCTTGTGCCCTGAGTACTTCAGTTACCTCAGTCAAAACAGTGCTTTCTGCATGTGCTGCAGTTCTCTCTCTCTCTCTCTCCCTTCCTCTCCCTCCCTCCTTCAGATGCCTAAGTCCAGGATGGAGAAAGAACACTATTTCTCCTCACACTTCTACGCCTGTACCACCTCCCTCTCATTGAATTTCCAAGCCATGCATCATAAAATAGATGCACGGAGAGTGTGTAATGGGAACAAAAGCCAATTAGCCGTTTAGCTTCAGTGAGACTGTCCAATTTATACAGGAAGGTCAAATTTAAATTAAGATCAGAAGGGTGAGAAAGGGCCAGCCTTGTGATGAGAGAGGAAATTTGGGGAATGGGGTGAACAGAATGTAGAGCGGAAGTGCCCACGGTGGAACAGACTCACCTGTGAAGGTCCTGAAGACGGGAGAACCTGCTGTTTCTGATGGCATGAGAACGGCCAGGGCAGTTAGAACACAGCGAATGGGAGAGGAGGAAAGGGAGAGGCAGAGGCCCTAGAGGCAGACAAACTGTTCCAGATTACAAATTTAGAGTAAGAAGTTTGGCTTTTATGCATAAGCTTGTAGGAAGGCATTGAAGTTTTATATGATGTGGATTATTCATAGTGCCCTATTTATGTTATTTATGATTTGTAACCAAAATTATGTAAGAAATAGCCCCCCCCCCCAAAAAAAAAGAGCAACAATGAAACCATGGTGATGATTTTGGTCACAAATGTGTCTATATCCATTTTCACAATGTAAAACCATTTATTATTTTAAATTTTATTATAAATCTGCATACACATGAGTTTATGAATATCAAGGTTTATTGGGGAACATTATTGCTAAATGCAGTATTTATTGCATGAATGCTACTTACCGATAGGAAACATCTCAATACTTTCCGAGGTAATACATGCATATTTTTAATCTTCCTAGAATGCTGTGAGAAAAAATTGCTAAAAAATGTCCATGAAACACTGATTTTCTTTGAAAAATGCAACTCTGTAAATAGTGTCACTGGGAGGTCTTGACAGCTTCCAAAATCATCATTCAAAAGTTAATGTGGAATTTATTTACTAAAGTAGGCTCAGATTCAGTCAAATTCTCAAAAATATTTGCTTTTATAGATTTTTTTTTTAAAAACAAGGTATTTTGAATTTAAATCAATAAGTAACCACCCCGGAGTACTTTTAAATCTTACTGTATTTTGTTTTGAAAAACAAACTATATTTATATCTGTGTTATATAAGATGATTCAAGCCACTTGTAAAATAAATCTCATTTGTGCCTTTATGTACCTGCCTATAGCATTGCAATCATCCATTTGTTGATGGCCCTCCGATCTCCAGCGCATGCTCTGGCAGCAGATGTTTTAGGTATAATAGTTTTCATCTTGTGTAAGCCTCTGAGGGGAACAAACCATTTCCACAAATACAGTACATTGACTACAGAACTTCACCATTTTGTTTATACTTTTTAAAACTGTTTTGTTCATACTGTTACCACAAAAACCCATTTCTTTGGCTTTAAGCAATAAAGCCCAGTGCTTTCTTTCCTCTCTCTCAGAGTATCTCTGTCCCCCTCCATAAATTTTATATTTATTCCCAAAGGACTAGTCTAATATCGGATGCTATTGTCTATGCTTCTTCCTGAAACAAGTGTTAATTAATCTCTTGGGGTTTGTATGTAGACGGGGGCACCAGGGGTGGGTGGAGAGTGAGTAGTTAGTTGTCTGGGGAGTTAACTTCATCTCTGTAGGAGAGCAGTCAGGCGCTCTCCATGAAAAGCTTTTGAAAAAAGAAACAGCAGCCACTTCCTCAGGGCTTCCTCCCGGTTCAGAGACCTTTATTATTTTAGAACCTCTGTCTTTTGTCCTTCCAAAGCCACCTATTGGATGATAGCCACTCTTCTGTTCATCTTTTGGCAAATTATCCTATACTCGTCAGAAAAGATGCTTGTGTTCGGATACATGCTTTCTCTGAAACCACCAAAGTATGTAATATGCTCCAAAGAAAAAGGGGAATGAAGAGATAATATTATTTATAAAAAATAATTACCAGCAACACCTCATGGGATGTGTGTTTTAAAAAATCCACCTAATCTTGTTGAATGTGCTATTGAGGCATCATTATATTGAGCGTGACTTCGAGAGCTGGGAAATAGCTCTTACTTTTTTATGTATTTACCTCTATGAAAGCTTTCAGGGAAGTTTATACTACTTCCTTGAAAGTAGTACAGCAGATTATACTACTTAGGGAGACTGGAAACATGAGCCTAAAATGTTTTCTGAGTTTTTAAATAATCTAAAACCATATAGAATATTAAGACTAAAAGAGGAAAAATAATTCAACGATGCTTCAGCTGAACGGAGCGGCTGGTCTTTCTACAATGTGTTAAAGTATAGTTTTCAAAAAATAAACTGTTATGACTTTTACACAAAAATAAAATGAATAAACACATGTCAAATATTTTATTCACCTAATTAATTAATATGTGAATCAGTGCACTGATAAGACTAGCTCAAAGGACAATTTGAGAAATAAAGCTTTACAGTAACAGTGAGTCAAAAGAATTCTGAAATTAATTGGCTAATAGATGCAAAACTGGTTAACATTTTACTGGCCAATAACCTGTAACCTTTGGAAATACCTTTTCTACTGGACAAAAATCGACAGCTCAACATATCAAGATCTTTGGGCTCTCATCAAAAGATATCTAGCTCGGAAGTTTTCTCCTAGATAATTTAATAATCATTGGGTGAGCCTGTTAAAATTAACATGTAAGGGCCATGCAGTAATCCTCTTCATTGCCAAGTTGTTAATATTTTTTGTCATAAGTGATAGTGTTATAAAATTTTTAATTAATTACAATATAGACATAACATATGCCCCCAAAACCAACTCAAATAAATCACTCTAGTCTAATACATATATTTGTGTGTGTATTTACACATGTATTTATATATAACATATTAACCAAACAAAACATACTGAGAGACTTATCAACTGATTTTAGAGAAAGGTGATATGCTCTAGAGAGAATGGGAGAAAAAAACAGTATTATAACAACTGGTTGCATTGTGTGCAATTTTTTTCTTTTTTTAAAACCCTTTAATAGATGTCAGTTTTGGGTACTAGTGTCTGGGGAATGTGGCAAGATTTAAAGCCAAATGCAAAGGGAACTACAGACTTATGAACAGATGTTAAAAGGAAAAAGTGTTTCTTCAATATTTCTTATATTTGTGTCTGAACCATGAAGTTGTAAGTTCCCACATAACTGTTGCACTTTAAATGTACTACTGAAATACATGGGGATACAGACTATTAATGAATCCACTAAAATTTTAATGGTTTAGAAGGTAGAAATATTTTCTCATTTGCCTGGAATTCCAACCATCGAAGTGAACACTGGCCGACATTCTCATCTCAAAGAGCACCCTGGTATGCCCGTGTGCCTGAAGAGCACCCCTGCCCCCTCCCCCAACACCCCCAAGCCTGCTTTAAGAGGCCAGGTGGCCTGGTAGTTCCAAGCATAGCTTCTGGAGCCAATTTTCCTCGTTCCAATTTCTATAAGCTGAGAGAATTTGGGTAAATTAGCTATGTCTGTAGAGTGGACTTCATCCTACTACCGACCTCCTAAGGTAATGATAAAACCCCCAATGAGTGTCTAAAAAGTAGTAAATCTTCAAGAAATATTAGCTACCATTATTATCTAGCATATGGTTTCACATTATAGTCAGGACAGTTCCAATTTAATTATTGTTTATACCCATTTATTTTTTTGGTAATTCTGAAAGATTATTTAATTAAGTACTTTAAGTTCTGTGCATTCCTTCTTTATCCAAATTTCTAAGCTGCTGTGACAGCCCCATAGACAACACCAGAAATAGGAAATGGACCAAGTGTCATAAGACTTAGGAACTTCTTATAAAAGAAATAAGGGTAAGGGGTGGAGGTCACTGTCACTGCCTTGGATGACAGAACCACAGGGATCAGGATTTTTCCAGAATGTGTGCTCTCAGGGAAGCTGATTGCTGTTTTATATTTCCCAGAGAAAAGGGTTTTGTTGTTTTTGAAAAAGGAGAGTTAACCAGCCAACACTTATGTAAAATTTCCCAACAGCAGAAAAAGAAATTCAACTGATTTTTAAAATTCAAATTCCTGTTGGTTCACCCCTAAACACTCTGATTAAGTAGCTCAGGGACAAAACCTGGGAGCCTGCGTTTATAACAAGTACCTCAGGCAATGCTCGTGCAAGTTGGTCTTAATGATCTATAATTAACTGTACGGAAAAGGCACATAAATAAAGAAACATAAAATATGGCATAAAAATTGAACATCAAACAGTTTTTACCTATTATGTAACAAAGTGTGATATCTTATGGGGCAATAGCATCTCTTTTTACTTGGTTCCAAATCCCAATTTCTGCTATAAATCACAGAGGGATTCCTATTTAAAAGCAATTCAGTTAATCTTTTAGTAACTTTTGATTTTCTGTTTTCTCCACTGGTGTCTCATATACATTTATTCATTCTTTTTTTTTTACCACCTGTTAGGAACTTACAACCCAGCAGTGGACATTCATCTACCCCAGTGATCTCAAAACACAGCAGTTACGCTGATCTAGATCCATGGGCTGAGTGTTTTGAGGAGCACAGAGGGCAGAGATGAGCTCCGTTGGAGGGTGTCACCAAAGAGCTCATAAATGAATTGCAGTCACTCGATGATTTATTTGCGAAGCCCTAACTAGATGTGTGCACTGTTCTTGGATTTAAAAATAGGCTGAGGGTGAAGACTTGTGGTCATCCTCTGACTTTGACTGTTTAGGATACTCTTAAATCCCTTCTCTTCCAGTGAGCATGTGAATTGGCCTTAGAAAACGGTAATTAAGGAAATCAGTAGGGAAACTGAGTTATCACTCAGTTTGCTTGCTTTTGTTTGTATTTTTATTTTAACACAGCACAGTGTAACAAGACATCCTCTAAAGTCTAGGGGTGGATACACTTTGGCAGGGGTTTCTATAGCCAGGAACCTGGCTCTCCCATCACCACACTAACCCAGGAAGACACCTCCAGGTAGATTTGTAGCACTGTCAGGCTAATCAGTGATGGCTTTGTGTCTTGTCTCACTAAGCGTTCACATCTTTGAGTATGATACCACCTTTAGCATCTTTATTGCAAGCACCTGATTCATATTTCTTTACTAGCTCAATTGAAATCAGATACATACATTACAGGTTATAAAATATATACAAAATTCTTAATGATCTCCTTTTTTAAAATGTGCAGAAATAAGATTAAGGCACATTCCAGAGACCTATTTGAGAATATCTCTATATCAGAAAATTTGACAAAGAAGCAACAATATTCTTCTGCATGTTTTTCCCTTTGGCAATGAAGAACTAAAACTGCTTAAAGATGCAGAACAGCAACCCATCTCCAGTGATCCTTTCTTAATTAATGTGGTGATCTATGTAAAGAGAAGGGACAAATGCTACAGTCCCTTAATAATTATCTAGCCAATGGCTTTGGATAATTACACTAGGAAGATTTTCAAGACACAAAACACCCTGCAAAATTTGACCTGTCATTTTGATTTGGACACATTATTTTAGAAGTCTTCTTTTTCATGTTGACGTTTACGCTTCACAAAGTCAGCCTAATGTCAGAGGGATCCCTAGAAATGAAAACATTACTGAGTCACAGTTGGAGAATTTCACGATACTCAACCAGGCTTTTAAAAATCCCATAATTAGAATAAGAGGGCTGAATGGGGAAAAAAATCAAATTTTTGAGTAGAAGTATAGAAATGTGAAGTGGAATAATAAAACATTTTATTCAAAATGAGAAATATTAACTCTTGGCAAAGAAAAAAATTAGTATCGGACAAGGATATGTTCCATTTGTAAAAACGATCATTAATTAGTGGTTTTGCTGTGGGAAACACTGGAGAAAATGCTGAACCATCCTAGTCATGAATATTAAAAACCACCCATTAATAAAACTTCCCTTTTGCTTAATTTTGTAATTGATAGTCCAAATAAAATTCCGTTTTCTCCCATTGCAATTTTAAACAGCTTAAGTCTTTGGGTGAATTTCTGGACTTTATAAATTCAGTCAGTCAGAAACTGCATTAATTTTTTTTTTGTTTTGTTAAAAGCCAGCTTGACCTCATAATCTTTCTGAATCTTTAAAAAATATTCCATCAGCCTTCTCTGTTCCCTGAATAATGGCACTGTTTCTGAACACAACAAATTCTATCTCCTTGTTGTGTCTCAAGATAGTGTATAAACCGTCAGTCCTTTGAGATTGAGCTGTAAATTGTCCTTTGTGATACCAAGCAAGGACACTGCTTTGTATTAAGTGGTCACAGGGTTAACTACAGCCAGAGGCAACACTATATTTTCTAAACATCTTACATTTTTAAAATGCTGACATATAGATTGTATTATAAATAGACAAATGCATAGATATTACATTTTCAACTCTCTATCCTTTTTTTCTGAGTTATTCCCCTATTTTGGCAACCTTTTCTCTCAGCTACCTTGCACTTCATGGTGGTGTGTGTTCACACTAACCGGGGCGGTTGTCTTACCCGCCAGAAATAGCTGTGACATTTAAGAGAGGACCAGAGGACAGAGCAGAGCTTAACATCCAAGGCTGAATAGCTCCCAGTGAAATTGGGACATCAGTTAGAGATTTAGCGTTAATGGATGTGCAGGTTTATCTTTAAATAGTTTATGGAAACGATTTCTCTTCTGGATATGGCTAAAACTAACCCATGTCAGTCTCTTTCATTTATTTGTTAACTCATTCAATACATATTGTGCGAGGGCATGAAGAAAATAAAACTGAAGGTCTAAGCTTTTGCACGTAGGTACTCACTGAATACAACACCTCTGTGTAACTAGTGGGAACGTGTGTTCTGAAAGTCTCATTTTATAGGTGTGCAGATGAAATATAAGTAGTCTAACAAATTATAATAATTTAACAGTAGATTGGAAGTGGCTGCACGTTTCATAGCTAGTGACACTCTATTATAGCATGCTGCCTTTTTTTAAATTAACATGTTTATATTTTCCTTTTGATAGAAACATTTGTTTAGTCGATCATTGTGGTTTTCACACTTGCTCCAAGGGCCGTATGAATTTCTTCGATGAGCCTAAGTCTCCTATCCCAGGGAGAAAGGGAATGATGGGCAGAAACCACTTTTATCTGTTTACACAGAAATTTCTTTTTAATTTCTTATGAAGCAAGTTACTTTATATGTTATAACACCTAGGATGATGACGATGATGATGATACATAGGTTTAAAATGATTGGATTGTCAAATGTGGGCAGGAATTGTTATGTTGTAATAACAATCATAGAGAAACGCCAACCTGTTATTTTCTGAGCCTATGCCGTAAGCACACCCCCACAGTTCTCCTACCTGGTGTCTCTTTTGTTTTGCTTTGTTTGGAACATTCACTGGCTTTCATATTTAGATGCTCCTTTGTTGGGGGCATAAATATTTACTAAGGTTATGTCCTCTTGTTGAATTGTTACCTTTATCATTATGTAGGGTCCTTCTTTGTCTCTTACTATATAGCCTTGATTTTAAAGTCTATTTTGTCAGATATGAGTACTGCTACCACAGCTTTCTTGTTCCTTTTCATTTGCATGAAATACCCATCCATTTACTTTTATTCTGTGTGTATCTTTCAATATGAGGTGGGTCTCTTGGAGGCAGCTTATGTATGGGTCTTATTATCTTATCCATTCAGCTACCCTATGTCTTTTGATCGGAGCATTTCAGCCATTTACACTGAAGGTGATTATTGATAGATATGTATGTAATGCCATTTTATTGTTAGACTATTTTTCTCTATCTTTTTTTTTCCCTGTCTCTTTTTCTTCTTCTTTAAGAAAGCCCTTTAACATTTGTTGCAATACCGGCTCGGTGTTGACAAACTCCTTTAGCTTTTTGTTGTCTGGGAAGCTCTTATTTCTCCTTCGATTTCAAATGATAGCCAGGCTGGGTAATGTAGCCTTGGTCATAGTCCTTGCTTTTCATCACCTTGAATGTTTCACACCCTCCGCTCTGGCCTGAAATGATTCTTGTTGAGAAAGCAGATGACTGTCCAATTGGTTCTCCCTTGTAGGTAACTCCCTGCTTTTCTCTTGTGGTTTTTAGTATTCTCTCCTTGTCTTTAGGTCTTGCCATTTTAATATGATGTTTCTTGGTGTAGGCCTCTTTGGGTCCAACTTGTTTGGGACTTTCTGAGCTTCCTGGACTTGGGTGTGTCTTTTCCCTTCACCAGATTAGGGAAGTTTTCAGTCATTATTTCTTCAAAGAGGTTCACAATCCCTTGCTCACTCTCTTCTCCATCTGGTATTCCCATAATGCGAATGTTGTTACTCTTCATGTTGTCCCAAAGGTTTCTTAAGCGCTCCTCATTATTTTAAATTCATTTTTCTTTTTGCTGCTCTGCCTGGGTATGCTTTTCTACCTTGTCTTCCAAATCACTGATTCAATCCTCTGCTTCATCCAGCGTACTGTTTATTCCTTCCAGTGTATTATTTATTTCAGATATTGTGTTCTTTATTTCTGACTGGTCTTTGGTTTCTATGTCTTTTTTCATGGTATCGAGTATTCTTGTAATCATTACTCTAAACTATCTGATAAATTACTGGCCTCCGTGTCATCTAGTTTTTCTTCTAGAGAATCCTCTTATTACTTCAGTTGGGGCCTGTTTCTTTGTTCTCCCATTTTAGCTGCCTCTTTGTGTTTGTTTCTATGTAATAGGTACATCTGCAAGACTCTGGTGCAGACCTATGTCGAACCCTCCCTGTAACTGGCCCTGGGCAGCCTGTTTGGACCTGTCAGTGATCCAGTGCATGTGGCTTCCTCTGCTGGGCCTGTGTGTATGTAGAAAGAACAAGGCTGCACACCAAGGATGGCTTTTATCAGCACCAGGCCTGGGGGAGGGTCAACTGAAGTCTCAGAGCTCCCAGTGATCTGCCTCTGTCTGCAGGCTTTCTGGCCTGCAGGGTTAATCAGTAAATGTCTTCCAACTGTACTCCTCAGCACCAGGGCTTAAGCACCATAGTATGGAGCAATTGCTTCCCCTCAGTCCGATGCCATTCGGAGAAGAGTGCTTTGCCTGAGAAAGGTGGCTTCTGCAGTATGGAGGATGACTCAGTACAGGCAGCTGTTCCTTTAGTTCTCTCCCCAGAGCCACCAGTCCCTGACTGTCCCCAAGTATCTCTAGTCCCCTCTGCCCTCCCTCTGCTGGAGCCCAGGGTAAGTGGCTACAAATGGAATTTTGTGCACTGACCCTTTAAGAGGCTCTCTGCATCTCCAACCATCTCTCCCTGGCAGACAGAAACCCTGCTGCTTTTCACAGCCATGTATTATTTGGGTTCCTTTCCCAGTTCTGGTACTGTAGTCTGGGGAGCCCAGCTTGGGCATTTACACCACACACTTCTCCGAGGGAACCCCTCCAGCCACTGAAATATCCCTCCAGCACTTCAGCTGCCACCAATGGGAGCCCAGCCAGCCCTCTAATGCCTCCTGCACACCATCCAATCTCGTTGTGGTGATGTGGCTGTTTCTGTCTGTCTGTGGTTATAAGGCTTCTTTCTCTCCAGCTAGTGTTCAGTTGGTTATTCTGGATGATTTTTCTATAATTTAATTGTAATTCCAGTTTTGTCCTGGGAGGAGGTTAGTGTAGCTTCTACTTACTCCTCTGCCATCTTGGGTCCTCCCTCTCACTGGCTTTCAAATATTCCATTTGCCTAGGAAAACTCAACAGAGTCAGACATTCTTTACCAGGTTAAATTTGCTGAGTCTACTAGGAAAGTAAATACGTGCACTCGTTCTTTTGCTCTAGTGGACTTTCTAATAAAAATCATCTTTGTGCTGCCTACATTTTGGTTTCCATAGAGATGGGATGCATGGGTACACCACACCAAATTATGGTTTGAGGTGTGAAAAATGGGATGGGAAAGCCACAGCTCAAAAAAAAAGAGAATGACAGCAGTGGAAAAGTAGGGCTAGAGAAGACTGAATTGTTCCCCAAAGTTAAAATTTCAAGTATTTGGAAATAAGAAAAAAGTCATGATATAAAGTTGACATAAATAAAGGAGACTGGGCATAATGCATTTTAAAATGAGATTAAAAAAATGAAATGTGATCTTTGATATTAAAATATTTGATTTAAATCTATTTAATTATTCTGAACAAATATGTTTATTTTGTACTCTTCGTTCTACACAAATATTTACTGTTTTCTTACCCTCATTTTATTGCTATGACTTAGGAATTTGATTGAATAAAAGTAGTTTTCTATACAAATATGATTATTATTATTAATACACACATACACACACATGCTTTAGAGTTGGCTTTTAATAAAACACAGCGCTGGGCAACCTAAATTACTTGTTTACAAAGCAGCTATGAGGCCTGGAGAGTTACCCTAGGGGGAGAACTGTGACAGTAACCGAGCTCTCTGAGGCAGAGGTGTTTTTTTCTTAACTATTGAACACTGTGACGTTGTTGCTCTAAAAGAGTTCACAATGAACTCAGTGCATGTGAAAGACTCAAAAGTTAGACTAAATCCTTTGCCTGCTAAAGAAAAATCAGGATACTCAGCTGTTTAGTTCAATTAAAAAAATTGATGATACCCAGATTCCACTTGGCACTCATCACTTCCCAGCATTTGTTTTCTTTCTTTCTAATTGATATTTTATCTTATTTTTCAGAGTCCATTATAAAACATTTCTACTTCCCTTAAGACTGCAACCCCACCAGAGTAATTTAACACTCATCTTTAGCAAAAGATTGATGTTATTTTGAACGCAATTTGACTGTTAATCATCTTTGTGACTTTAGGCAAAAATGCGATCTCTGACATTCATGTTCCTCATCAATGTAATGGGATGATTAACTACCGACAAGATTATTTAATAAATCAATGTTTCCTCTCCTGCCTTCCCCACTCCTGAAAACTTTATCTTTATAATCTCATTATCTATTTTACTTAGAAAATAGACGCTGTTGCAGACTCCTTTCCATCCCCTCTTTTCCATCTAGAGATGTACGTGCAAGTTGACACATCTAGCCTCTCCGTCAGCGTCACCCGTGTTCTTGATTCCATCCCTTCCCCCACCCCCGCCCTTGGGGATCTTGCTCTATCAGCTAGCCCTTCTCTGCCTCAAACCGTAAAACTCTACTTGTACTGATAACATTAACAAGTCTCTTCACTTCTTTAAAAAGAAAGCACAACAAACAAAAGCCTAGAAATGAAAAGTCTATTCATCACAAATTCTATCACCCTCAAAATTAATTGTCCCAACAACAACTCTCTCTACTCAGGACTTCTCAAAATTTTGTCACCATCACAGCCTTCAATGGTCTTGCTTTTATTCCTTCATCCCCTTAAATCTGAATTCTCCATCCACTTTTTTCTGGACTGTTCAACAACCTTCAACAGTTATTAAACATATATGCATCCCCCATGCATAAAATTTTTAGTACTGAAATACTGAAAGTGTACGTGTGGCTCTCTTCATCACTGTCTTTTTTCAGTGCTTGAAACAGCCAGTAGTCTGCCAGTGGTTAACAAATAGCCTTTTTCTTTTAGCTTCTGAAAGATTTTTGCTCCCTGTTTGTCATCTTCCATCCCTTACTTTGTCCTCTTTTACCTGCCTTGTCCCCTAACTGAAAAGGTTGCTTATGCAATGCCATATTGTTTTCCTTCATTTCCCTCCTTTTCTCTTAGTTTTGTCAACTCTGATGAACTCATCAAATACCTCTGTGGAGTAAATATTCAAAATATATCTATAATTCTTTTGTTTCCTTTTAATTTTTAATTTATTTTTAATTTTATTGAGACAACACAGGTCAATAGGGTCATATAGGTTTCAAGTGTATATTTCTGATACAATGTCTATATATTCCATTGTGTGCCTACCACCCAGAGAAAAGTAATCTTCCATTACCATGTATTGGGCACCCTTTACCCTATACTACCCCCACTCCTCTTCCCTCTGGTAATGACCATGCTGCTGTCTGTATCTATGAGTTTCAGTTTTATACCCAACATGTGGCAGATGTCATACGATTCTTAGCTTTTCTCTACTGACTTATTTCACTTAGTATAATATTCTTAAGGTCTATCCATGTCGTCACAAATGTATTTCATCTTTTCTTATAGCTTAGTAGTATTCCGTAGTATATATGCTCCATATCTATCTATAATTCTGAGTCTAAACTGTTATCTCATATTTTCAACATATATTTATGGGGACACCTCAGACTCAACCAAAAAAAAATGACTTTGGCCTTAAAATCTACTTTGCCTTATTTTTCACTAGTGCTAATAATGTGTCCAATTTCCTAATCAGTCAAACTCGAACCCAGTTGTTTTTACTTCTTGTCCTGTATTGTCTGCCCATGTTCAAGCAGTGCCGGGAGACCAAAAGTCTCATGTTTCTGCACATTTTATAACCAAGGCACTGACAAAAGTTTGTTTGAGACTGTATTTCAAGGGTTTTTATATAGCGAACAGACTTGGAAGACAGAAATAGTTTCCTCCCCTGAAGTACAGGACAGGCATGCTTACAGTCTTGGTTTACAGACGGCGTCTCTGGAGCAAAGGAAAGACATATTTACTAATTATTACAAAAGATTCAGGTTAAATTAGCCCTGGATTCCTCTTCTATAAGACAACTCACTTGAACTTCCCAGGGGAATTGGGGCTCGGGGAATCAGCTCAAGAAAATGATGATACCCTGTCTACTGCTGTTATTACAGTAATAAAGTCATTTTTCTCTGACCCAAGACTCCTGTGTCTTTGGCCTACATCCGTGAAACTGGCAAGCTAATGTTTTAGTTTGCAAGTAGTATAAAATCTCAGACTTATCACAATTCATAAACAAACAGTTGCTATATTCTGTCCATTCATCTTCTACAAGATCTTATACCACCAGTCCCTTTGCTCCGTTTCCATTCCTGTTCCTCTAGTCACCTTATCACCTCTTTCTAGATTATGGCTGGGATGGATTGCCTCTATGAGCCATTCATCTCTACTTCCCTTCCTTCCAAACTGCTCGGCACATCATTGCCAAAACATTCTTCCTCAAACAAACTTTGTACCATATAACTTTTTCACATGACAACACAGAACAGTTCTTAAATGTTCAAACTCCACATTGAATAGCTACCAGGGTACTCATCATTCTCCACACCTTATTCTCTAGCCAGATAAAAATCACTCCCCTGCCACTGTTTTTGTCCATGATGTATCCATTCCCTGAAGCTCCCACTCATAAGATAAACATTCAGACCCAGTTCCATTGATGTTTCCTCGAGCCAGAAGTTGTCCTACCCCATTCTGAAAATTTTACTTTTACCTTCCTTATACCTTATGTATCACATTTACTACTTTGTGTTATTCTAGTTTTTATGTATCTCATTTATGTACCTAGGTTTGAGGTGGCTTGAGATGAAAGGACCACCCCTTGTACAGCATGTACATTCTACAATTCTGGCGTAATGCACTATATGTAATAAGTATGTTGATTAGATTTATACTGCTAATTCATTTCTTTTGGTTAGTTGAGTAGGTAGGTTGGTATCAGCAAAAAACTTGCATGTTTAGTGACAACATAATACAAAATACATGGAAACTGTATCTGAGTGAAATTGTAGGGAAATAACATTTTCTATATCATAGTTTTTATTACAATTTGGAGGTGCTTATTAAAAAATAATATCAGAAAAATATCATTACACCAATTCTTAGTACAAAACGATGTTAATTCTCTAATTACCTCCCAAAATCTTATAGCCCCTTAAACATAAATGTGTTGTACATTTTAGAAGCAAGTCATTGTGCTACCAGTTATTGTGATATATTGTCAGCTGCAGTAATGTTACACTGTTGGTATTTGTTATTTCTAAGATCACAGTACTCTCTATTTTCTCCAATGTTGCATTTCATGTGTAAAAATTATAATTGATTGATGATATAGCAGTCCAGAGTTTCATAAGTACAATACTGACCCTGTTCTGAGGTTGACCCCAAGAGTCTACAATGGAAAAAACATGACTTTTAATACAATACATATTTTATTTTCCTTCAATTATGAAGAGTGAGTCACTTCAAGGATAAGAGGTGCTCCTTTACTAGCATTATATATCAAGAAGAGTACATTCATCCTTCAGTAGTGGTGCTGTGACTATTTCTCACCCTTTATAGGGTCTGAATATAACATCACTTCTGCTTATGAGCCTTCAGTTTCAAGTAATTAGACACCGTATTTGTCACATTTGCACTAATAGCTCTGTAGCATTTGCTTATTATCTATGTCACTAAGATGTACTCAGAATTTAGCAAGGTTCATTTATCATTTAGTACTAAGTTTGCAGCTGTAGTCATAGACAGCCGAGAGAAAGGGAACAAAGAGGGTGCCCATGCACCAGTGTGAGAAAAGTAAAATACGAAGGTTCACCGGAGAGCACATGTAGCTAGTCAGTGAAATAAGGTAAATGCTTCCATTCCTAAAAAAAATTGGTTCCAGTATTTTTCAAGAAAAGCTTTACAAAACTAAAATTAGCAATAGAATGAAAATATAACAATGGGTAATATGAATGATATACATTTATTGGGATACTTAGATAACAAAAGTAAAATGCTAAGACATTCTAGCATGTAGTGCATGCTCAGTAAGCATTTGGTATTTTTGTAGACTGGTAATTATATGCTATTTTTTGTACAATTATCTCATTTAATACAACAACAATCTTGGAAAGTTTTTTTTATTACCATTTTACAATTCAGACATCTAAATTGCTCAAAATCTCATGGACTCCATCTGCCACTAGGTCAGCTGGCTACCAAATCCCATGCTCTTAAAAGTGTACTTTCTCCTTGTCTTCCAATCAACAAGTAGCATATACAGTTGTCAGAGGATGGGGACTATGATACAAAGTATTTCGAGTGATTGTATAACCAGGTTGAGTTCCTTACCAGTGACAAAATTTAGGAATCATCCTCTATATATAGTTTTCCTTCACACACACACACACACACACACACACACACACACACAGAGGCAAGCATGAAACTGTTCACCGCACCTTCTTTTTGCAACTCTAGAGACAGTTGCAGCATCTTAAGTACAGGATGTTCCATGCATTCTTTGTTTTTCTGATACAGAAATCAGGAGTTCCCACTCAATCAAAACCAAAGGGAGATATAAAAGAATCAAATTAAAAAAAGGAAGAATGGTTGAAAAAATTAAATACAGAGCTCTACATTGATTTACTGAGAGTTTAATAATGTAATCTGGAAATAATGGATGATTTAAAAGTAATTCAATGAATAAAAACAGTTAGTGCTTAATTAAATAAAGAAACAGACAAAATTAGACAAAGCAAAGGGTATTCATTTGTTTGATGAGGGTATAATCTTTATTCCCCTTCAAATTCTCAGTGGAATAAGACAATGTAAATAAATAAACATGATGAGTAAGTATAATATCTGCCCCGTGAACTTGGTCCAGGGGCTCGCGATTCCCATTTTCAGTGTGAAGATAAGGCCTATGACACAGGTAAAAGTTTTATTGGTTTATCAGAAGGAGTGAAGAAACTCAAGTGATGATATTTCAAACCATTTTTAAAACCGTGGCTTCTGTGCCACATATTTAGGGGGAAAAATGAGCAATTTATTTCTGATGATTTCATCATATCTATTCTGTTTGAACATACTCTAATGAAAAGTTCTAAAGCAGGAAAATGCTATACAGTAAATTTATAATAAGCTAATTTTCCCTGTAATGAAAAGTCAAGCATTTAACAATTGCAGATTTAATAGTTATGTGAGCTGTGTGTGTGTGTGTGTGTGTGTGTATCTAGATTCTGTGTGGTTTTTACCATTGTAAATATATCTCTCATGTATGTGTTTTAATGTATGTATGTGTGTGTGTATATATACATATATAAAGATACATATAAAATAAATATATTTATATATAGAAAAATACATATTTATGTATAAAAACTATATATATATAAAAGGTATACCCATATATCTTTTAGTCTCTTATTTTTTCTGATAAAAATAATGACAAGTTACTACATAGTAGAGATAGCTAGATATTTAATCATAAAGTATTTTACATTGTGTTTTGAGATTATTAATATTTTGAAACATAATTTTACCTTGTATAAGTAGCTCAACTTAATGTTTTTAGTAAGGTTTTTTGGGCTTTTTTTTCCAGAAGCTTGACCAATAATATTGCATAATAGCTAAGACTGTTGGCTCTGGAGCCAAACTGGTAGCCTCTGTTCATTCATTGATAAAATAAAGATTCCTCATAGGTTTTGGTTTTGGGGTTGTTGTTTTTTTAAGATTAATAATACATGTGAAACTTTTGGGACAGTACCCAGTACAGAGTAAACACTAAATAAACTTTACCTGTTATTGTTATTTCATGTCAGAGTAAGATGAAAAACTAGGCATTTTAATATTTCATTTGAATGGTCCTCTAAGGATATTCTCAGCTCATTATCTTTCTTGATAATCTTATAGATTCCCTTTTATCTCAGATCTGTTGAGACATAGATAGAGGTTTTCAGAGGAACCTTTTTCTACCTGTGTCTACAACCTGTGTGACAAAGCTTAAAGATGAAAAACTTTACAGGGTAGAATAATTGCAGCAACTATTGGAATTGACTACTGTGATCTGTGGGGCATTATTCCCTTCTCTCCTCCTGTCATGGATGCTAAGCAAAGATATTCCAACTGAAGGTCAACATCCACTTGAAGAGCATTCTTTCCAGCCCTCGTAAGCCCTGCACACGTGACTAGCATCTCTTCCCAACAGTAAGAAGACTCCTGGAGCTCAGGTTGTCACGTGCACCTGACTGTACCGTGCTCCAGCTCTGGCTGTCCCATGGGCTTTCCCTGGCTTTACTCTCTGACATGAAGAAGACACATTGTATCTTGCCCCCTTTAAGATTTCTCTCTTTGGTTTCATAGCTGCTGATCTTCAAGCTATTGTGTTCACTCTCTGCATTATAGCCAGAGAAAGTCCTATTCACCCTTTGGCGTAAGAGTAAGTAGTTTTGCCTGAAGTGTTTTCTCCCAGTCATATATTAAAACCAACTCCCCACTATTTTTTAAAGCAAACACCTGGACCCTGACTCACTAAGATCTTGACAGCAGATTTTCTGTTCATCTGAGCCTTTTAGCATTCCCTAAGTTCCCTAAAATATAGAAGCTGGTGCCTTATTTCTTTGTCAAAATCTGCATTCCCCGTTGATTCTAGTTTTAAGAGTTGCTTCCATATATCAATGCATTTGCAAAGATGAAAAGACTGGCTGGTTCTGAACTCAATACAAGAGTAGACATTTCTTGGGTGGACCCACTTTCACTTTATCTTATTTAACTACTACCCAAGGGGCTGATCTTCAAGAACCCTATCTATGCAAACTTAAAATAATGAGCATATATAATAGTGAACATATATAATAGCATTTTTATCAAAGGAGGAAGGGCAGTAATATTTAGATGTGAAACTGAAAATAGCTTATCCCCAGACTTCCCATTGTATATTAGTACTTGCAACTAGGTCTATATCCAAATAAGGGGGGGAAAAGTTGTCACTGTTTCTGTGTCATGACCTCTTATTAGGTGAATCATCTAATTGCACGGCACTGTCACAAATATTGCAACCACTGATCTGCTGATTACACTTACTGAAGAGAAGGAAGATTTAAGATAGAATATTACCTCTTTGCTGTATAATGAAAATTTCTCCTCAGATATGATTTATAAACCAATTATTTTGTAATTTATAGTTGAGTGTATTTAAAATTGGGTTCATGGGTAATACTGATAAATTGCATACCAAAAAAAACCTCAAAATAGATTTAATGTAGTATTAGCTTTACTTTCTCCTCACTCTCAAGCCTTTCAAAAACAGTCAAATGAGTTTTTAATTCATATTTCCACTCTCCCCCCTCCCCTGCCTCCCTTCTTTTCCTTCCCCCTCCTTCTCTCTTTATTCCGCTCTCCCTCACCCTCCATCTCTCCCTCTCAACCCCTCCTCTCTCTGTCAAGACCAAAAATAGTTAAAAAGGCAAAAGACAAGAAAGTAACTAATATACTAATAGGTTATCTTTAGTAGAACATAAATAGCTATGTGAGACAATTTTCACTAAAAGTAACATTTAATGAAAATAGATTTGCCTTTTTAACCTGAGGCTTCATTGTATGTACAAACAATGTGGAGTATGATGTGTTTACCACATGACTTAACGATGTCCATTTATTTAACTGATCTCAAGTGATCCAGATGGTTGATGACGTAGCAATCTGTAAACTTCCTGAGACACAAGCTGAGTACATATATCACACAGCTAATAAGGGTAGGTCACCTTACCACTCAGAAAGCCTAGCAGATGACCTGAAGTTATATCTTCACTCAGGCTTCTTGGTATGTTTTACTTTTTTGGTTCTTTTTTTAAAGATTTTATTTATTTATTTTTAGACAGAGGGGAAGGGAGGGAGAGAGGGAGAGAGGGAGAGAAACATCAATGTGTGGTTGCCTCTCACATGCCCCCTACTGGGGACCTGGCCCACAACCCAGGCATGTGCCCTGACTGGGGAATCGAACCAGCGACCCTTTGGTTCATAGGCCAATGCTCAATCCACTGAGCTACACCAGCCAGGCTATGTTTTAATTGTTGGAGCATAAACAATTTATGATGAAAATCATATGCTATAATTAACATTTTTCTTAGGAGATTCAAGATAGTCTCAGGAGGTAGCCTCAGAGATCATCAGTGGTCTAGTGTTATATGTGTGTGTGTGTGTGTGTGTTCCCTCATCCTAGAGCATGTCTTATACAAGTGAATTGTAAATATTGGTAAACATTATGAACTAGGACATCTAGACTGAAACAGGATGTTGCATTATCAAAACTTGAAATCTTTTATCTTGTTGAAAGTTAACAGAATCTTAAATATTGCTACATTGAAATAGCAGTGCAAAAACATTCAAAATACCATAATTATAGACTTGTCTCTAACTGCACCAGGCTTCTCACTCTTTTACCCCCGCTGATGCCATTCCCTTCTACTTACCCATCCTCTTTTACATTTATCTCACTACATAAGTAAATGTTGTAACTCAGCCCCCTGTCTATAAAATTGCCTCGAAAGGAACAAATTAGTACAATGGACTTCAACCACAAGGCCCCTAGGCATTAAGGGTGGCTCTGCTATATTTGATACATTCCTAAAGGTGTAGAATATTGACTCATCGTTTTAATTCTGCCCTAGATCTAAGCCATTACTGTATTTTACCCAACAATAAAATGTAAATTTTAATTAAACCATGCATGATTGGAAAGAAATGGGGGTTCATTTAATGCTTCTTTAGCATGATTATTATTCTTTGGGTATTAGTTATATCATAATGTACTATTTTTCATGTTTTCTCATGTCATAGCATTTAATTACTAGAATGCATTTAAACACCCTTTATACTCTGTTATATTCTCTCTCTCTCTCTCTCTCTCTCTCTCTCTCTGTCTATATATATAAAGACCCAAAATATAGTGGTATTTCTGAACTACCTATGTTGTTTTGGTTTTAAAGGTTAGGTACTTGTTCCAAGTTTGTTTTTTTTAATTTCAGTTTCTTTTCTTTACAAAATTGCTTTTTAAAAAAAAATAGCAATTTAATTTTTGAATCAGATGCCCTTTGCCCCCCTCAAATAGAACATATTTAACCTTTTAAACAAGATTCTCATATCTGCCTACTTGATTTTTTCAGTTTTTCAATAAAATAAATAGCACTGCTATTGGTGAAATATACTTTCTGCACCCATCACATACTTTTCACCTTAAAAGGGTTTTGCACACTTTTGAAGAGTCTGTACTATTCTCACTTGAACAGTAGTTCTGTGCTTGATTTCATATCAGAAATGCTAGATTCTTTAAGATGAGTGCTATATTAAGCTTTTTATTCCCTCTCAATTTAGAGTTCTTTGTTTAGTTTCTTCATTTACTTTTAGGATTACTATCTCCCTCCCCCATCCCCATCATTTGAGCTGTTGAGTTATTTGGGGTTGATTAACATTGTTTCACAACGCAGGAAGTAATGGCTCCACACAAAATACCTTGCAGTGTAAAAGAAGTGGGGAAAAGAGTGTTTCTGTTGCTTTGAATATTTGAGGCATAGATGGCTGGTAGTGAATGAAGCCCTGTTGTTATAAATATCACCATTTAGTGTGTCTCAGAGTATTTAGAAAATCTGACCATTTGCCAACAGTCTTTTACAGGCTTCAAGATGAGAGACTTCATATTGACAGCAGGTCCATTGCTCTGTTCTGTACCAAATGATGCCACAGAGTTTACAAACATATGGTGACACTGGGTGGTGATTTCCAAGGAACATATCACACATTCTCAGGACCCTAGGATGCATTTTTTTAACAAGGATGACAGATGATTGTAGGTTTTAGATATAAAGGTGGTTCAGGAAAGCAATATTTATCTCCATTGTAAGTTACATTAAATACATAATTTTAAAATGTCATGCAATTGAACAAAAATAATTTTGTTATGCAAATTATCAATCTATATTTGTTAAAAGACAAACCTGGGGCATATTAAAATTTTTAAGAGTTTATGCGAGCAAAAAATCAATTTGGGCAGCATCTCATCCAGCAGACAGAAAGTGTCTCAAGCAGCTGTATCAAGTGAGAGACTTTTATCAGCAGAAGGGAGCAGAAACAAAGAAATTATACTCAGGGTAAAAAGCATGTTGATTATTAAAAGGTTGCTTTCCTTCAGGGCGTGGCAGGGGGCTTTCAAATGGATCAGTGCTGACCTGGTGATTCCTGACTGAGTGGTTTAATTACTGAAACCACTGAAACTAATAATTAAGTCTGTTTGGTGACATGGGATTTAACATAAGCATATTCATTTTGGGCATGGTACCCCTTTTGATCAGACTCTCAGCCTAAATGAAAGCCCTGATGAAAGATTTAAGGCATTAGCACTACTCCCAGTTACAGTTTTGGGAGTTCTTACAGCTTTTGCAAAATCTGTGTGGTTTCACAGGTCACATCTTCAGGTTTACAGTCCTGAAGCTGGTCATTCTCTTCACACCTTATGTGCTATTCTTAGTGAGATCATTTGCAAACAAGCATTAGAAGCCTTTGAGAAAATACAGGGTATTAGGGAGGTTACTATAGTTATTATAAGCAGGATCATACCCAATGCGCAGAGTGCACTTTGGAACCAAGGTCCCCAAGACCCGAACTAATCAGAATCAAAGGTGTCAGGGGAAGACTCCAGTGAAGGAGTCACTTTCTTAAGCCAGTGGGCTTGCTCTGTGACATTAGGGAGCTGAGTCTCAACTTTCCCATAGCAAAGACACTTCATTCTTTCAGCTAAAAGTTAATCAAGGGCTATCCTCTTCTCAAGAACAACTTTTTGTGAGAGAGCCTAGAGATTTTCATTGGGCAGCCACTGCTTTAGCAGCAGATTCTGCAGTATTTTCAAGAATTAGGGAGAGGGCTCTGATCATGGCCTCATTGCACTTACCACTAGCCAAGGGAGTAGGGATCTGCTAAAGAAACAAATTTTGAATCATGAATGCCTCTTGGCATCTCCCTCTTGAGTCTGTGACAGTAAAATGTAAGGGTCTATAGACTGCACAGGTGGCTTTATTCTGATTATCCCTGCCTTGTGTACTATCCCTTCTTTGTACAGAGGCTGGAAGGAAAGTTCCGCTGGTTCAGGGCTGTTAACCAGAGGCAGGGAAATAGACCCCTAGGGTTAGAGGACCTGATACCAGAGACTGGAGGTTACTTAGGTTTCAAGAATCATAATGTTTGTGAGTAGACTTCTTCGGTGTGTTTCAGCAATCAAATTAGGAGAATTTTGTCTGCCAGGAACAGACTGTGAACTAGTCTTAAGTGCATAGACCAAGCATAATCAAGGATACAATAGAATGTCTTTTTCCTCAGTTACCGAAATCTATAGATAATTCAATTAAAGAAAACATTTTTGAATGCCGAAACTCTCAGAATAGTGGTTAAGAGCACAGTGCCTGAAGCCACGGCTGCCAATTTTACTCTGAGTAAATCACTAAACCCCTCTAGGACCAAACTTCCCCAGGAAGATCAAGCTAGTTTGCCTCAAAGATCCGTAAGCTGTCTCTAATTCATGTAATGTAATTCATGTAATAATGCCGTTATTTAAGATTTTCACAGTTGTTAATGATAATGTATTCATTAAAAAAATTAATGTATTTTTATTTTAATGAAATCAATAATCTCATTTCCCAGAGTCAGACTTATGAAAGCAACATATATTTTTATTCCATTGGTGAGTAAATGTTTCTGAAAATATGTGCCTGTTCTTGTGAAACACAGATAGTTATTGAATATCTTGGAATTTATCTTGAATTGTTCGTCCGTCTTTTTTCCCCCTTCCATTTACCTACATATCTTTAGTCTTCTGGCTTACTTTCTGTCTCATCACTTATTTGATCTCTCTTTTAATATTGTATTAGCATTTCCTCTGTGGTTTCTTAAACCCTGGCCCCACAATTAAGCCAGTTTTACAATTCTTTTAAACTTTTGATTTATAAGATAATTTCTCAAGAACATAAACTGGTTACATATATGAGTGCAATTTTTATGCCCTGTAGATTAGATTAGTTTATTTTAAACTTTGTATGTAGTTTAAAATAAGTCATAAAGTGAACTTTTAAATATTTTATTTATTTTATTTTTAGGCAGAGAGGAAGGGAGGGAGGAAGACAGGGAAACATCATTGTGTGGTTGCCTCTCATGCACCCCCTACCGGGGACCTGGCCCACAACCCAGGCATGTGCCCTGACTGGGGAATTGAACTGGTGACCCTTTGGTTCGCAGGCCGACGCTCAGTCCACTGAGCTACACCAGCCGGGGCATAAAGTGAAATATTAAAATGATGAGGTAAATGCATGCTCCAAAATGCACATTTTTGTTATATTCTTGCAACCTAACTGAGTCGATATTTAAAATTAACATGGATGGATTTCACTTGCTCCCAATACATGATCAATCTAGGCAACGAATTCACAAGCACCACCCAACCTTACTTGCCTGACTTTGAAGGATGTACACAGACACACCAAAATACACACATACACATACACACTCAGTAACATTCACCGCTTTTAGTTTTACAGTAGTACCTCATCTGTGATAGCTGAACAACAAGCAAGTCAGTTCTGCCATATTTATTTGTCCAGCCTGTATAAAATTCTCTAGCAGGTTAGCAAAATAAACCTCTACTTGTTAGTTTAAAAATACATGGAACCAGGAAATTTACCTCTTTTTCACATACTTGACTATCTCTGAAAGTTATTTAAATACTAATAGAGAGTTAATGATGCTATTGGCTCCTCCCAATTAAAAGAGGTAAATTGCTGTCCCAGTTTATTATTAGGGCCGTTTGTGCTTAGAGAAAACTGAAGTTGCTTGCCTACCATCACAAAACATCTGGAGTATAGAGAAGTTAGGATTTAAAGTTCAGTTTTGTGATGCTACAGCCCTTTTGTCTAACTACAATGCATCAGAGTGTTATTCTTGATTTGTACCAGGAGGTGAAACACGACAGGAACAACATCTTTACTCCACACTTAGAAATAAAGTATTTGAGGGATGGTTTATATTCAATTTTATTTTCATATAACTTTTGGTTTATAAAAAAAATTTTTTGGTTTATAAAAAAAATTTTTTGGTTTATAAAAAAAAAGAAATAGGCAGGGGAGGATGATCTCTAAACTTCTCTGCACCACTAATGTAGGCATCAGTGTTAGTCTGACCTTTCCTTGTGGTCAACCATAGCCACTTCCTTATCCTCCTCCTTGTCACTTCCATGCTGGAGCCGTGAGGAGATATTATTTATGTCAGTCAGGCATATTTTTGAACATAAGCTACCTTGATCGAGGGGCTACTTGATCTCTTCAAGTTAAGTCCATTTAGGTTCACACTGCTTCTCTGCTCTTTCAGTTTGCAATGAACTTTATCTTTTTATAAATACTCTGCTGGAATAAATGCAAAACAACAAAGGGAGATTAATGAAGAATACTAATAAAACCACAATTGTTTCAGATTGAGTTTTGCGGTCTCCTATTTCTAAGGGAAGAGGCCTTGAAAATTGTTTGACCATGTATTTGATTTTCCTCCAAAAATATATCATTTAAACCGTGCAATTTCAGAGAAAATTTGTTTGCCATCATTTAAAAATGTATTACAAAACATGTATGCTTTTACATTGTAAGTGGTTATAACTTAAAATTTGATTTAAAAAGTAAAAAAAATAAAGTACACCACTACCCAACAAAATGTACTTTTAATATTTTGTTGTATTTTCTTTCAATTGTTTTACCTTTGCATCTTAATTCTACACAGGTGTGCCCACAATATAGATAGTACTTTATATCCTGCCAAACATTTTATCATAAATGCATTCTCATCTTGTTATGGAATTCTTATGTCATATTAATACATGTCTTAGTTATTTATTGAGTCATTGAATGATGATTTTCCTAGCTCTTATTCATCCATTGAACATTTAGGTTAACAACTTTTGTGCTGTTGTCACTGATCCCATGAAAATCATCTTTGGACTATAGCTTTGAACTATTTCTCAGAGAGTGGATTACTTGAGCAAAAAATTTGTTCATGTTTAGGGTAAATAAACGCGTTGCCCTGATGTTTTTCCAAAGGCATTGTATAGTTTAGAATGCCAGAAGTAATATTCAAGAGTGCCATTTTTACGACATCCCTGCTAGTATTGTACATAAGATATTTTCCAAATGTTTGTGACTTTAAAAACTGATACCTCATCATATTGTTTTTGTGCTTCCACTCAAATTTAGAGTGAAGAAGGAGCTCCACAGGAAGGAATTCTGGAAGACATGCCCGGGGATCCTGACAATGAGACTTATGAAATGCCTTCTGAGGTAAAGTTTATATACAAAAAACTCCAAAATTAAAGTTTGGGAGTTTAAGTTAGGTCTTTATAATAAGCAGTACCAAAAAAATCAGTCCTCACATTTCCCATACATTTCTCCTTAGTGAGAATGACTGACACTCTAGATGAAGAAGTTGCCCAACTCCAAAATATGTTTTATGTGGACAACTTGCAAGCTAAAAATGGTTTTTACATTTGTGAAGGGTTGTTAAAAAAAGAAAAGCAGTAGCAGCAACGGAAACCATATGTGCCCTACACCCTAAAATATCTACTAACTGGCCCTTTACAGGAAAAGTTGGCCAGCCTACATTAAAGGATTATTTTATTAGAACTCTTACATTCTAAAATAAACTCCAAAATGGAAAGCTAGAGAAATCAACCAAATGACAAAAGAAAGTAATTATTATTTGTCATGCATGTCCAGTGAGAAGTTTGCATAGTAAAATAGTTAACCAAAAAATTATACAGTAGAAAGATGATAAATGAATGACTTGTGACAACTGATATAATTCAGTATCATATTTTAAACAGTATAATTTAATTTTATTTTAATTCAAAAATAAAATTTCTTTAATAGAAAGTGTATCAGATGGGAAATTAGAAAATACTTTTAGATGAATGAACCTGGAAGAAAACAGAAAATCTGAAAAGATATCTAACTAAGTAAAGAGACTGAATCATTATTTAAAAGAAAAAAGAAAATTTTCCAAAAAGAAAATTTCAGGACCAGATGATTTCACTGGTGAATTCTGCTAAACATTTAAAGAATAATTACAGTAATACCAGTTAACTACAATTAATATTAATTAAATTCTCTTCTAAAAAATAGACGAGGGAGAATAGCCCAACTAATTCTGTGAGGGTAATACTACCCTGATACCAAAACCAGATGTCATAAAAAAGAGAAAATGTGTTACTCCTTCACTAAAAATTGAGTTAAAGTGTACTGTAGTTAGGTTATACATTATTCTTTATGGCATCATTAAAAGGCATGTTGACAGTAACCTCGTTTACAGAAATTGAAATTCAATTGTTTCTTTACCTAATTAGATTTTACCAATATTCTGGGGTCTTTTTAATGCATGGCACAATGCTAAACACTACAGAAAATACAAATAAGAGTAATTGATAGTACCAGGACACAGCAGTACACACTCTAGTAGGTTTGCTAAAAACAAATGCAAATTCATTTCTTCATTTATTTCTCATGATTCTTTTAACAAACATTATTAACTGTCTTCTATGCCCTGGGTATCACAGAAGCAAAAATATACAAATCAGGCCAAAAAGCATAACAGTTTAAAGGGCCTGTGTAGATCAACTGGGAGAAGTTTTACAGAGGGGGTGGTGTTGATCTGGGTGGGAGGTGTTGGACGATATGATAGGCTGACCTGAAGAGAGGACGTTCTAGCACAAGGATGCATCACAAGGGAAGGTACACGTGCCTGGGAATGTATGTCTGATGGATGGTGAGTAATTAGATATGAGCCAAGCTTAGGGGACTTGGGAATAGTGACAAATTGCAGCTGCAGTGATGGGTCAAAGACAAATTGTAGGGTACTTACTGGAACCTTTTCATTTCAATTGGCACTTTCTTAAGAAAGAAGCTTGAGTTATTGAAGGTATGTTTGTTTTATTTTAAGCAGGATCCTGGTATTATTAGAGTTGTTCTTTAGAAGGACTAATCTGGCCATTTTAGTTAAGGCCGTTAATATTTTTATTGTGGATGTTATCCGTATAATCTATGGCTGGGCTGGGTAGGGGAGCATTCTTTAGAAGAAATACCTGAAGCCACGAATGGGAGAGTAAAAGGAGAGAGAACATAACTAGACTTTAAATATCTTAGTTGCCTTCTAATAATTAGAGCATCTTAGCCTTGAAAGAGGCATTATAGGCCACTTGATTTGATTCTCACATGTTACAATTTAGGAAACTGATAGTCACATAAGCCAACTAATTTGTCCTGCAAGACTAGGTCATATGCTCATTCAACGGCACATGTAAAAGTAGAATCCAGAACCCTGACCACCAGCACGATTCCTATTTGACAGGCTGACAAGACTATAAAAAATTATATTGCATATGGCAGAATAGTTCCAGAACTGTTATGAGCATGACCTGTATTCAAAGCGGTAAGCCATACCCTATCTCATTCACCATAAATCCTTGACTGTGGATCACTCATACTAACTGACGTTGTCTTTCTGATTTCCCTGATATCAGGAAGGGTATCAAGACTATGAACCTGAAGCCTAAGAAAGATCTTTGTTTCCAGTTTCTCGAGATCTGCTAACAGATGTTCCATCTTGTACAAGTGCTCAGTTCCAACATGCCCAGTCATTTTCACGAAGTTTTTACAGTGTATTTTGAAGTCTTCCATCAGCAGTAATTGAAGTGTCTGCACCTGACCCCACTGAGCATTTCGGTGCTTCCCTCTCACTGAAATGAATATATGGTAGCAGCTCCTTGTGTGCTGTGTGGGTATTGTGGCTTCAAGTATAAAATGTTAAAACAAATTAAAAACACCTAAGTGACTACCACTTATTCCTAAATCCTCACTATTTTTTTGTTGCTCTTGTTGAGAAGTTGTGACTTACTATCATATATTATAAGATTATAAGATTTTTAGGTGTCTTTTAATGATTCTGTCTAAGAATAATGATGTATTGTGAAATTTGTTAATATATACAATACTTAAAAACATGTGAGCATGAAACTATGCACCTATATATATTAACTATGAAAGTTTACTGTTTTGTGATATTTTATTAATTTGTGTTTGTATAATTGGTGAAAATTAAAATAAAATGTTATCTCATTACAGAAATCATTTTTTGTCCCATCTCACTTCAATAAAATCATGCTTATAAACAACAATTAACTTAATATAAAGTTGCTACCAGCCATTTGAAAGAGGAGAAATTTTAGAGCTGTTAAACAGGTGAGATAGAACACTATTCCTTTTACTCTGGAAATAACCGGAAACAAGGCTGCCTAAAGTTCTGATGTGCACTGGTGCCTTACGAGGCTAGACTGAAAAAGTATGTTCCATGGAAGGATGAATGTAAAATAGGATTTTTACTACATCCCCTGTAGATATTCATAAGACCCATTAAAGGCTCTGAGGAAATGAACATAACTTTGTTTAACCCAAAATCTTTCTTTTTTTTTTTTATTTTGTAAAGATCTCCAGGAACTACCTTAAGAAATATTAATTCTCCAGATTTATAAAAATCTCATAGACCCCTTCAAATTCTGCTAAATTTATGAATTCCAGCTGTAGAAAATATTTTTTCTATGTAGGAAAGATCCATTAATTCCTCATAGGTGATGACAGTAAACTTGAGAGTGAAAACTATATATAAATTAACTAAAAACATATTTGTTTTTTAATTTTAATTATTCAGGGGGAAAATGTCATAGTCACTTTTAAAAGTAGTTAGATCAATGGAACAGGATTAGAGAGCCCAGAGATAAAATCCTCGCTTATATGATCAATTAATCTATGACAAAGGAAGCAAGGATATGCAATGGAGGTAAAGGTAGTCTCTTCAATAAGTGGTGTTAGCAAAACTAAACACATAGATGCAAAAAAATAAAACCAGACCACTTTCTTATACTACATACAAAAATAAACTCAAAATATATTAAAAACTTAAATGTTAGGTGGAAACCATAAAACTTCTGGAAAAAAACAGGCAGTAAACTCTGACATTGCTTTTACAAATACCTTCTTGGATCTATCTCCCTGAGCAAAGGAAACAGAAGAAAAAAATAAACAAATGGGACTACATCAAACTAAAAAGGTTTTTCATAGCAAAGGAAATCATCAACAAGACAACCTACTGAATCAGTGAAGATATTTTCAAACAATACATTCAATTAAAATTAATATGCAAAATATATAAAGAACTCATACAACTTAACACCAGAAAAAAAAAAGAGAAGAAAAAGAAACATCAAACACTCCAAATACAAAATGAGCAGAAGACCTGAATAGACTTCCCTCCCAAGAGAACATACAGATGGCCAACAGACTCATGAAAAGATGCTCAACATCACTAATCATCAGATAAATGCAAATTAAAACCATAAGGAGGTATCATCCCACACCTGTCAGAATGGCCACCATCAATAAATCAATGAACAAGGCTGGTGAGAATGGAGAAACGGGAAGCCTCGTGCACTACTGGTGGGATTGTAAATTAGGGTATCAATTATAGAAAACAGTATGGAGATTCCTCAAAAAGATTAAAAATAGAGCTGCCATACTATCCAGGAATCCCACTTTTGGAGACTTATCTGAAAAAATAAAACCACTAACTTGAAAATATACATACACCCCTATGCTCATTGCAGCGTTACTAGTAATAGCCAAGATATGGAAGCAACCGCAGTGTCCATTAACAGAAGGATGGCTGAAGAAGATACGGTACATATATAGAATGGAATATTACTCAGCCATAAAAAATAAGGAAATCTTGTCATTTGTGACAACATGGCTTAATACCTTCGAGGTGCTTCTAAGTGAAATGTCAGATAGAAAAACACAAATCATGTGATCTCACTTATATGTACAATACAATCTACAGAAAACAAAAACAATACAGATAGAAGTCCATAGATAAAAAGAACAAGCTGATGGTTGCCAAAGGGGTGGGGAGGGGGGATGGGAATAAAAACCACTGTTAGATAGTATAATTTTAAGAAAGAACATTCTAAAAGGTCTAGGCAGATTACATGTAACTGTAATTTGATGTAGGTTAGGCATTGGTAAAGATGGAAGGTGAAATGGGTATAATGACTGTATGCATAAGTAAGAATGGCCACCATAGAAACTTCCTGTTTTTTTCTAATTGGAAAGAGACTGCTAGCAGGTGTTAAGTGGCCTGCGTAGTCCCAAACTGGAGAAAACTGATTAAGTCTCTTATTTCACTTATGTGCATTAATAAGCATTTCTAATTAGGAAAACAACATGAAAAATTAAAACATCTTTGTATAAAAAGCATTCTAGTACTAAGATGTGCATAGAAAATACCTGGGGTGATATACACCAGTACTGGTTATTTTGTGCCAATCACTTAAGCAAAAAGTTGTGGAGGCAAACAAGCCTTTTCAGGAAGGCCATCTCACATCCACTGCTAAGACATCTAGCCACCCGGCACGTCACCTGAGGGCATAGTCTAGTCCTAGGTTTACTTTGCAGACATTATTTTGCCAAATCTGAGTTATTCAGCCTTATAAGAGTCCCGAAAAGCTTTAGCAAAACAGGTCAGGGAGGGGCTTTGGCACACAATTGGCAGCACAAGAACCCATTATGGGGTTTGGCACTCCAACTTTGATCTTTTACAAAATATCCCCACCAGTGTGAGATGCAAGTTATTTCCTTCTGGCTCATCCAGCAGGTAACTATTGGATGAAACAAACACACACACCCCTTAAGGATCACCACTGATGCTGAGATAGCATTGTCTACAACTATGCTGAGGAATAAAAGCATTTTTCTAACTGTGAACTCGATAGGCCTCTCTGTCCACCACGCTGATGGCAGTCTGTTTTTCCTGGGCTATGTCCACCCCACTGTGTTCATTCTGTCCTGGGCAGGAACGTAACAGGGATGGTGTTTCCCCATTTGCCCTGTCCCTGGAAAAGGGGATGCTTTTTAAAAATAACTGTGTGTCAAATATTGATGTGATTTAACACTAATAGCTCAAAATGCCCCTAAGAATTACTATGATCCTCATTTTACTTTTTTAAAATTTAACAATACATTTTATTTAACTCACATCCAAAATATTTTTTCTATATGTAATCGATACAAAAATTACTGGAGATATTTTACATTTTTTAGTAGTAAGTTTCGAAACCCGGTATTTATTTTACACTTATAGAACTTACATCTCACTCGGACTAACTAACCATATTTCATTCATAAGCATATTTCAGGTGCTCGAAAGCCACATGCGACCAGTGGCTCCTGTCCTATACAGTGCAGTTTGGGAAGTGAGGTTCGACTCTGCCACTTGAGCTTCCAGATCCCAGAGTGGCTGTTGACAAAAATGTTTGCTCAAGTGCCTCCAAAAAAGTGTAGAAATATGTGTGTCCCTCTACCTTCCTCTACCTAGCATGTGCTGTTAGATTGCTAACTAAAAGTTTTCCAAGATTAAGTATTTGTAAAGATATAAATTGCAGGTATTTTAAACATTGACATTTTAAAATTTTATTTTTACATTATAGTTTACAATATTATTTTGTATCAGTTTCAGGTTTACAGCATAGTGATTAGATATTCATATACTTTACAGAGGGGCCCCCCTACATTTCCAGTACTCACCTGGCTCCGCACAGAGTTATTATAATACTGTTTACTCCATTGCCTAAGCTGCACAGTCCTCATTTCATACATGAGCAAATTGAGGTACCCACAGGCTAAGTAACTTTCTCATAACCACGCAGCTGGCAAGCGACCGAGCCCGGAGTCCAGGTCAATGCAGGGATAGAGTCTGTGCTCTCAGCCCCCAGGCAGCATTGTCTCTCAGAGTGAGGACACACAACTATGTAAGAATCTTCCGGAAGTCTAGAAAGTGGGTAGTAGCCTCACTTTTCTACATGTGATTATTAGTGTATTCCTATTTTTCTTCAGGTGTCTATGTCCTGAATAACTGATCCCCTATATATGGAGAGATATTTTTAGTTCTAGGAGAAATTAGCTAGCCCTGATTCCACTGATTGATATTTCCTTTTAACTAAACTGTGCATATCCTGAACAGAGGGCTAATTTATTTCCAGAAGATAAAAATGTTAATAAATAACAGCAGTATGCACAGTAAGACAGGCTTTGTCATCCTTTCTGTTGAATGATGGGCTCTTAATTTATGTCAAACGGTGTGTGTGCGTGTACGTAAAAGTTTAGCTAAGATTTTCACTTAGTAATGTACTGTTGGAACTTATAAATGAATAAACCAGAAAAGGCATAATGAATTTAGAATTTGTATTTTTAAATAATAGTAACACCTTAACATTTTATAATAAGCTTTAGATTTTCTAGGTATATTTTTGGATGTAATAATGTTCTATTTTATTCTTTGCATAAGCATACATTTGAAGACTCCAAATGCAATAGAATAGATATAACACAAACTACTTCAAAATATGATTTTACTTCTGATATCTACTATATAATTATTTAAGATTTTCCTTTAATGTTTTTTTGTAGTTACAATAGTATCTTCAATGTTTTAAAAATCCAATGGCCCAAATGATATATCGAAAGCAGTTTAAAAAATTCCTTCCAAAAGCCTGAGTTTGAGCCTTTAGTAAATTTTCCTGATATATAATACTTCTAAAGTCAGGTTGGATTGCATTTGGAGCTTTCCAAAGTTCATCCTGCAACTATAGATATTGTACTGGGATAGCTTCTCTTATGAACCTTATGAAAATGTATCCTCAGGCTCCCTTAAAGGTCAATGACCAGAAATTCCCACCGTTTCTATGGCAACACAGCAAGATACGGTGCCTTGGAAATATGCTGCATTTTAATTAGGTTCTTCTAGGGCTTCCTTACTGCCTTTTGCAGGGAAATTAAATACTGGGTTGCTTTATAACTTGCAGTAAAATGAAAGCTAATCAAGGTCTGCAAAGGTCAAAGCTAAGCTAGGCTTTGGTAAACTGAAATCTAAACAAATATAGTAAGAAGTCTATATGTTTAGCAAAGAAGAAAACACAATATTCTTTACCTAGAATAGTCAGCAATGCTTGCTTAATTAGGCTGGCAGGGGTAGTAGAGAGGATCGTGAATTCTAAAACTAGACTATGGAGGTTTGACTCCCAATTATGTCACTTACTACTATTTTTACTTTGAGCGAGTTAATTAATCTCACAGTGCCTCTGTTTTCTTGTCCGCAAAAAGGCAGATGATAATAATAGTGCCTCACTGCATTTTTGTATAGATTCAATGAGTTAATATAAGTAGAGTATATAGGACTATACCTGGCCTATGGTAAGGAATCAAAGATGCTATTAGTAGCAGTAGTACTAATAATGGTAGTCATAGACTACACTGTATTTATAAAAGTAAATAAGATATAACAAACATTAAAATGTTTAGAAATATTCATTTATATCTTCTCTTAGTATAAAATACTACTAATAAGCAAAGTAACCTTGAAAAAGAACAAAAGTGGAGGTATCATACACCCTGATTGCAAACTATATTACAAAGCTATAGTAATCAAAACAGCATGGTATTGGCATAAAAACAACACAGATCCATGGAACAACCTAGAAATAAACCCACATACATAGGTCAGTTAATTTATGACACAGGAGCCAAAAATATACAATGGAAGAAACACCTCTTCAGTAAATGGTAGTGGAAAAACTGGACAGCCACATTAAAAAAAAATTAAATTGGACCATTCTCTTATACCATACACAAAAATTGACTCAAAAATAGATTAAAGATTTGAATGTAAAACTTGAAACTGTAAAACTCCTAGAAGAAAATATAGGCATTAGGCACCTCGACAATAATCTTGGTATTAATTTTTTTGGCTCTGTCACCAAATGCAAACACAACAACAAAAGAAAAAAATAAACAAATAAGGCTTATAAAGTAAAAAGTAAAGTCAAAAATTCCTTTAGAATAAAGAAAACCATCAACAAAATAAAAAAGCAACTTACTGAATGGGAGAAAATATTTGCAGATTCTTCATCTGATAAGGGGCTAATATTCAAAATATATATATTAAAAAAACTCATATAACTCAACAGCAAAAAAGAATTTTAATTAAAAAATGGACACAGGATCTGAATAGACACATCACAAGAGGACATACAGATGGCCAATGGACAGATGAAAAACTGCTCAACATCATTAATCATCAGGGAAATACAAATCAAAACCACAATGAGATATCACCTCACACATGTTAGAATGGCTATTATAAAAAAGACAAGGAATAACAGTGGTTGACAAGGATGTGGAGAAAAGGGAACCCTTGAAATATAAATTGGGAATATAAATTGTTGTAGCACTGTGGAAAACAGTATGCAGGTCCCTCTAAAAATTAAAAATAACTACCATATGATCCATAAATTCCACTTCTGGGTATTTATCAAAAGGAAATGAAAACACTAACTTGAAAAGATATTCAATATATGCACCCCAATATTTGTTTCAGCATTATGTACAATAGCCAATACATTGGAAACAACCTAAGTATCCATCAATGGATAAATTGACAAGAAAGTACCACACATACATGCATTCACACACCCACAGGCACACAAGTACAATGAAATATTATTCAGACATAAAAAAAGAAGGCATCTTGCCTTATGACAACATGGATAGACCTCGAGAGCATTATGCTAAATAGAATAAATCAGAGAACAGTATTAACACTAATGTGAAATCTAAAAAAGCAATGGAACTCAAACTCATAGATACATAGAACAGATAAAAGATTGCCAGAGGTGGGGAGTGGAGAATGGTCAAAATAGGTAAACGGATTAAAACGTACAAACTTCCAGTTATAAAATAAGTCCTGTGGATGTAAACTATAGCATGGTGACTATAGTTAATAATACTATACTCTATATTTGAAAGTTGCTAAAAGAGTATATTGTAAAAGTTCTCATCACAGGAAAACAATATTTGACTATGTATTCTAACAGATGCTAACTAGATTTATTATGGTGATTATTTTTCAATTTATATGAATATTAATTCATTATATTGTAATCATTATGTTGTACACCTGAAACTACTATAATGTTATACATCAAGATCAGGATGATGTTGGAGACATTTCAGAAACTTAAGCAAAGCCTATTTATTAATATCTATGTGAGCATTTTAATGGTTTAATAACCAATAGGAATATTAGTATCACATCACATAACACCAAAAACATGTTAAAGCATAATTTACTAACAGGTCAATATGTACCAAGGCCATAAGCACTATCTTAATGGAACAAATCTATCTTTAGACTCAGCGATACTCACCAATACAATATAGTCACTGAATTTGGTTCTGGTTGCTAGAAACAAAGGACATGTATTTACAGAAGTAAAACTCATTATTATCTAAAACAGATTATTATTAACCACAAGGGGGAAAAAACAGACACTTAAATCTCCATTAATTTCCCCAATCTCATTCATTTCCCACTGCCTTCCCCCCATATTCCTGCCATTTGGTAAATCTCATTTTACTACAAAAGAATAAAATATTTTACATGACAATTTCTAAAGTATACTAAAAACAACAGAAATATCAGCAACTTTAATTGTTATAGGGAACCTACTATTTCTTTTCCCTTTATGTGCTTGGTGAGTTCCTTGAAATCATTGCCAAAACAGAGTGGGCGAGCTGATGAGACACTTGCCATGGTGCGGCTCGGTCTGATCATCCCGCACAGCACGCATCAAAAGTCAACCAGTAGGACACTGTGTGCTTGTCCTTTCACCTTCTGGACTGTTAGAAACAGCCTAGAGTAGCAGAAAATTAGTATTCAACAAAGTACTTTCCTAACAAAGATTGACTCGGTGGTAAAAACAAAATTCAGACAAATGAGCACCTAGAACATTTTATTTGTCTCATAAAGCCTTGCTCAAGTCTTCACAGAAATGGTCAGGACAAGACTTGAGAGGCTGCCAAGCATTCGTAATTCAGCAGAACTGACGGCTGCTGTTGGAGATGGAGTGCCACATTGAACAATGAGAAATCTGGACAGCCTTCTTGGAAAACGTCCCTGGCAATCAGCCATGGGCACCCTTAGCAGCTTGTACCCAGCTTTCAGCTAGGTCATTGGCTTCAGAATGAGGAACAAAAGGGTGAGGCTAAGATAAAAACCTTTCCTGCAATTGTCTTAATCTTGTCTAAACAAAAAGACAACACACAATTTAGAGCAATCGTAAAGTGTATGTTGCCAATAACTGATTCTGAGCTTTGATTAGCACAGCAATGTTTGGAGGCGAAATATTGGTGTCTATACGGTACCGTTCTGTAAAGGAGTCCGGCACAACTCAAAGTCATGTCTAGGAGCAGCTATTCAAATTGATATTAAGGAGTTTGGATCTCATCGTTTTGTCACTGCTCATGGTGAGAATAGACATTCAAATGGTACATTCTGCCGATTTTTCACTATCAGGCTTAGTTCCAGGCCATTAGACATAGCTTTTAGTCATAGTTTTCTTGCCAACAATTCCTGAATGTACTAGAAAGTTTGCTGAAAGCAATTCTTTCTAGAATAACAATGATTTCCATACAATAGGCACCTTCTTATAGGTGATAACTTATACTAACAGATTGTAACAGACTTGAATTCCTCCAGTAGTTTTTCCCACTGATGACCCTTTCCATTCTTGCTCTCCCACACGCTCACCAAAAGCTTAAGACAGACCAGTCTCGTAATGTTGAATGTTTCATTATGGAATGCAATAAATATGAATATGTTCATGTTTTAATCTTTAACACTTGATATCAGTATAATGTTTCTGACTTCTGAATGAATTTTTTTACTTACACTCAACTTATACTCCAAATAGTCAAACCTGATTTACAACAAACTGGCAAACCACCAAACAAATAAACCAAAAATCACAATGGACTATAAAATAAAGCCCACATTTTTTAAGTGAGAAATCATTTATAGACAGCGCAAAAATAATTCTGTGGAGAACATGTGTGGAATAATATAATTAAACCCTACATTTAGATCTACATTTCTTGGTAGTCAAATTTGAATGGATAATATAAAGATTACATACTTTTCAGTGCCTGCAGGAAAAAGATATTTGTTATTGTTCTTATTGGTGATTATCATCATCATTATTATTATTATTTTGCACAGGGGCAGAGGAGCCATTCTAATTTTCCCATTTTTGTGGCTGGTAGAAACTAATCAAACAGCTCTTCTAAAAACACAGCACACTGAAATGGAACCATTACAAATTATAACTTCCTATAACCAATGATATATTCATAGCTAGGATCTTTGCTGAGGAAGAAATAGTAAAAGTCCTAGACCATCCTAAGTATGGAAGACTAGACAAACTACACCATCTTCCCCGTTAATGCAGGCCAGCAGTATGGCCCAAATAGACAGGGACAGATGTTTTAGTTTGTCATCTTTTCTAGGTTTCTAGAAGCAGTGAGCAAAAGTCCCAAGTGCCGCCTACCCTGTGAGAGAATTAAAAGCATTACTTTCCCTTAAAGAAAAGGCCCAGAGGAGGACTCTGTACTAACAGGGAAGATATCTCTTAACACTCAGGTATTAGAAGGCTCAGGTATTTGTAGTACAGTATACACTGGAAGGAAAGGCATTTTGAAATTTACTCATCTATGAAGAGAAGGAAATACTGAAAAGAAGTCTAAATGTATCGGCAATAGAGAGAAAATCATCCAACAAATGAAAGTGCACTAAAGGTCCATCAAGAAGTGGCCAGAGGCATGTGGGTAACATAATGCAGCACTGAGAATATAGGAACGAGTACTAGTCATCCAGGACGCATCAGGGAAGCAGGTGACAGCAGGCAGCAGCCCACCCCCACCCCAAGCCAGTGCTCAGTAATGGGATTCTGGAGCCTTTGGTGAACTGGCAAAATCAAGGTCAAGCCAACCAAAAAACGAGAATTCTGAAGAGATTAACAATAAACTATTTTAAATGCCGTATCACCCTTTCAACTAGGTAGCCCAAATGTCAGTCTTGACTCAGAGGTAGTTGGTAAAATAATAAGCAAAGTTCTTACCATACCCTTCATACTTGGAGAAATTCAAAGTTTTTAAGAAGGCTTGTGTTGAGCATGTTTTCGGAACCAAATGATATCATGAAAATCGTAGGCCAAGGTGAAGCAGAAATACAAAAAACGCTATTTGGGTCTCAAAACCTCTGAGATACAATGTGTGCTTTATTTCACTCTTGGCTTTGTTTTCTTTCAAGGAAAAGATCACAGCCCTTTTACCTTTTATGTATGAATTCCAGGAAGCAGATTGATTGGCATTGTGCTTTCTGAAATCCTCAAGTGTACATTTGAAGAAGTTCAAATTCCTACGCGGAATCCTACTAGATTTGTGTTGCCTGTGGTTGTCTAGTTAATTTTCTTTCTGGTGGGATGCCTTCATCCTAAATTCAGGCAGCAGTTGTGAATGGGATTGCTACAGTGATATTCCACAAGTGACAGCAAAGAGAAAACAGTTCAAAAGAATCTAAACTGTTAAATGGCACAAAAAGTTTGGTAGTGAGACCAAGTCAAGGTTTAGGATCTAACACATTTGTAGGAAGAAAAATCAATCTCAGCAGTTCCTCACCTGAGAGTCTGGCAAACAATTGCTGCTGATAGCTCTCCCCAAAGACTGACTCCGTCTCTCCGCCCCCATCAGCCCTTCCCGTGGTAAAGCTGCCTGCCCCAGTGTGATTACGAAGCAGCGGAGTGGCTGAGGACCAGAATATCACCTGGCTTTGCAACTGTCCAATGCCTTCAGTTTAGAAATAAGCAAACACAAAAGGTTGCATAGTCTTGACATTTTGGATAGAATTAAAACAAACTTTCAGCCAATAAGGTTTATTGCTGCAAAAAATATTACAAGTGAATTCCACCCTAACTCGTGGCGGTATTCCAATAAATGTTTCTAGAAGGAATAAAAAATATTAACACTAAAATCCAACATACACTGAAAGCATATACAAGCTCTGTCCGGAAGAAGTCCAAACATTGTTAATACAACAGGAACAGTTTGTACAACATCAATGTAACCTGGCAGCCAAGGAGAGTGGACTGGAATGTGCACGTGTGGACAATGATGACTTCACTGTACTAGTCAGTGGGAATGGTAGACACTGTTGAGTGAACATGTGTACTCTGTGACCGTCCCATTCAAAATGATTGAGCCAGTAGAGCAACGAATCTGTGTCAAATTTTGTGTTAAGCTTAAACATTCCTCCATAGAAACTACACAGATGATTCAGAAGGCCTCAGCTATGGGCATCTGGTGACTGGCAGCTTCATCACAAGAATGCACCCACTCATGCATCACATCTTGTGCAGGTTTTTTGGCAAAACATCCAATCACCCAGGTGATTCAGTGCCCCTATAGCCCAAATTTGGCCCCCTGAGCTCTTCTGGCTCTTCCCAAAACTAAAATCACCTTTGAAAGGGAAGAGATTTCAGACCCTCGATGAGATTCAGGAAAATACAACTGGGCAGCTGATGGCTATTGGGAGAACCGTGTGAGGTCTCACGGTACCTACTTTTGAAGCGCACCATTGTCTGATGGACAATGTTTCTTGTATCTTGTATCTTCATCAACAAATGTCTCCATATGTCATAGTACCTGGCTGGATACTTTCCGAACAGACCTCGTCCCATTGCTAGGAACATTAACAACTCGACACCACAGACTCAGGATTCAGCAACGCCTGCTCCTTTGAGCCACTGTCTTCGCTCTCACTCCCGCGTCTTCCTTACTGCTGGTGAAAAAAATGTAATTTTACCTAAGCTAAGAAAAGTATAATACATTTACATATAAGCGTACAAGAAAATGGACAAATTCTGTGTCTGAATTCTAAACATAAAAAATAATGTTTAAGTTAAAAATGACCCTTACACCCACACAAATATAATTTTAGCAAGTTCCTTACTGAACCTGATAGCACAGTTCCCAGTAGAATCTTGCTCAGAATAAATATCTGAATAATTAAATCAAGATATTAGATGTTATTCCTAAACATAAAATATCTTTCACCAAATATATTAAGATTGAGATGAAAAGAAACCCATTTGTACACTGGCTAAATATGAAAACATGACTAAAACTTGTTACGTCATTCTGGTGTACAATTAATATCTTATAAATGTAATATAGATAACCTTCAAGTGCGTACCATCAAGTAGAATGACATTTACTTTTGAAATGCTGTTTCTCTGTTCTTTAAATCATGACTAAATTGTCTTGGTCCTTTAAATAAACTGTACGTCATGGAAAAAAAAAAAGATGAGTGTTAATCTTTAGGTAAAGACAAAAACAGTCATCTCAGGACACCATCAGTTTGAAAGCGGACAGCACATTTTGGGGAATATGGGTGTTATTTTCCACATATTTCAAGAAGGCTTTACTGATCTAAAATTGTAGCAGATGGAGAAGCAGCAAGTGTGAGCTTAGCCAGTGTACAAGAGAGAAGGTTCCAAACTAGGCCAGCCACTTAAGTGGCCTTTCACACTGATGTTAGGGAATGGAAATACTTTAGAAAAGATATAAAAGTGTGTGTGTGTGACGCATTAAAAATTATGAGTGTTTTTAAATATGACACCATGAATCCAGATCCTAGGACAGGAACAATAAGCATGGGAAAGCACAGGTAAGAGTTAGACATCACAGTAAAAAGAGGAAACAGATCCCCATCACCATGCAAACTAACCCAATGGTTCCTATGACAGTAACCTCAGAATATGCTTCTCTAAAGGCAAATTCTTATTAATTTGACAACTTCATTCCAAAAATTGTTCTATCAGTTATTTTGAATTTTTTTTTTAAAAAAAGGTCTTGCAAGTGTTTCTAAAATCAGAATCCCTGGGTTCAAGTCTTACCTCTACCACCTCCCAGTCATGTGACCCTAGGAAATAGTTTAGTACCTCTAAAACTTAGATGTAAATTGGAAATAACAATATTTACATACTTTATTGTAAAGATTAAATAAACTCTACTATAATTAAATTACCCTTAACATCGATCAAGTCTTCATTTCCATTTTCTCATCTTCATAATTTCCAAAAAGCCAAATATTTAAGAATAAGGTGTAATAAAATTAAAATGATATAGATATTATTTGAATAAATATATCTGTTTGGGCTGAAAATATAGTTATTCCTTATATCACTATGATGAATATTAGAAAAATAAAAGGAAATAAAAGGCAAAAAGAAACCAAAGGAAAATGTTTTAAATAAAGATTCCAGCTTCATTACCAATGCAGAAATAACTTCCCGTACATTATGTTGGAGAGTTTGGTAATTTCCACAAATGCCTTTTGATTCAGTAAGAAGTACAAAGACAGAGTAACTTCATTTAAATGGCAAAGCAAAATCTATTTGTTTACTTATACCATCCTCACTTACATGGATTTAAAAAAAGGAAAATAAGAGAAAAATTGTGTGTACACTATCCTTAGACATATATTTGAAGTTGACTACACTTTAAGCAAATACAGTGTGTATTTGTGTGTGTGTGTGTGTGCTTTTGGTCACAGCACAGCGCAGAAATGTTTTTACAGACTGTTGAACTGACTGAGTATTATGCTTCTGAATATCAGGAATATAAACAGAGTAAGAAATTCTGTGTCTTTGAACTTTATCCACTAAAATGCATTTACAATTTTGTATTCTAAATTCTGTATTTTAGAATACATTAAAAGAGGGGAATCAATCTTGATCTTCTTGTTCTTGGTTTTTTAATAACATTTATTATCTTTCCACTTGCAGGAAAAGAATCACAACAAAGGCGAGAGGCACATATTACATTACAAAGGAGACAGTATAAAACTGCAAACTTAAGTTACCAACAGATGAATATTCTCCATGGTAGCAGCACCTAAAAGAAAGTTTAATTTGTTTGTGAACCAAAAGGTTCAGGTTTCCTTAACATGGTACCAGTGGTGTATTTTATGTATCAGTCTTAAATAATAGGCAATTTTTTGAAATTTATGCAAAATTTAATGTTCATATATCTATATAATTTTTCCTACCTATAAAACATTCATAGTCTTCATCTACTTTTAAAATGGGTGTGACTCGCCCTGGCCAGATGGTTCAGTTGGCTGGGGCATCATCCTGTGCACCAAAGGGTTGAGAGTTCAGTCCCCGGTCAGGGCTCGCATATGGGTGGGAGGCAACCACTCAGTGTTTCTCTTTCACATTGATGATGTCTCTCTTTCTCTTTCTCTCTCTCTCTCTCTCTTCCTGCCTCCCTCCCTCCCTTCCTCCCTCTATCTCTAAAAACTCAATAAACATATCCTTGGGTGAGGATAAAAAATAAAAATAAAAAATAAAATAAAATGAACGTGACTCAGAGGAGGTTAAGAAATTAAAGAATAATGTGTGATTTCTAGGGATATCTCAGAATTACTAATTAAAACCTTATTTTCACAAAATTCATTCTATAAAACTCTAGTTCCTAAGGAGTTAAATAGATATAAAAGTACTTAATGAATAAATTAAGCTTATATACAATAATATTTTTCAGAGCCATTAACATTTTAGTGAACATTGTTCACCTCCAAGAGTGTGGTGTAAAAGGCAGAGTTTCAAAAACTCACCTGCCCAGGGAAACTTCTTTATCTAGGAGCATTACCAAGCTCTAGCTCCAATATTTTAAGGAAAAGACTTAGAGAAATGATAATTTAAGATTAAACTTCCGGGTCAAATATTCAGTGATAGATAACCAAGGTGAATTTTATAATTCAATTGAAATCAATTAATTTTTAGTGAGTAAAATAGTGACTGTGCCTTTGACACCATGTTATTTTCCAAGAAGCAATAACCATGGTTTTAAACAACTAAGTAAATTGACTGGCACGTCCCAATTGGATGAGTAATTCTCCACATATTTTTAACATCTGGGCAAATTACTTTTGAAAATTAAAAAAATGTAATAGATATTGTTTGGCTCTGTTGTCTCAGAATCCTTAGTATTTCCTCCCTAGCAGTCAGCAGGTATACAGAAGAAAAACTGAGATCAGAACAGTAAAAGACAGGGAAGAAAAAAACAGAATGTTTTACCTGCCAGCTCCAGGATATAGACATTGGTGAAATTGTGTAAAATGTGACAAGAATAGCCGAAAGCTGTATTTTATAGGTAGGATTACCAGGATTTGAGGTTTAATCTATTTTAAATCTATGTCAAAGCAAACAAAACCAAAAAGAATCAAGCACTTTACTAATTAAACATGAGTGATAATGGATCTCCATTGTCATATTTCCTAAGACTCAAGCATTTTGTGTAACTGCTTCTAATGTTATAAAATCCTATTGGATTGATGTTCTTTATAAATTAATCAGAAACATTTTATTTCTACAAGAATCACAGCTGTAACCTACAGAAACAAAATAAGATTGCAGGTCATCTTTCCCTTCCTACCTACTCTATCAGCTGTTCAATTATATCCAAGGACTCCATTTAAGCAGACAGCTGACATTTCTCTTTTATTCCCTTTGCTCACGCTAATGTTTTATAGCTTCCTTTTCTCCACTAGCTGCACTGTCTTGTTTTTACCTGCATCTGTTCTTCATTAGCCTCCCAGAGAGAGAAGTTTTCATTCAACAATATTTATGGAGTACTCATGATAGCATGAGACTGAATATATGCATTTGGGAAGACACGTTTCAAGACTGGAAGAAGCTGACAATCTCTCAAGGGAGCAAAGGACAAAAATAGCTGCTACTTTATTCCCCAAGACTAAGATGAATTGCTTGATAAGTGGTTTTTTGCCAGTGTAGTAAATGAGATATGGAATCACTCGATTCCTCATTTTTAAAATGCTATTTTGATATTTCCTAAAGGTTGCTTAGAAGCTATCCCTCCTCATTAGTAAAATGGCAAGAGGTTGTACATTTACAAAAAGAATTATAAATATTCTTAGGGAATCCATGTTGTTAAGAAAACTCTGTTAGACATATAACAATATTTAAAATGCTGAGCTGATTTCTACTACACTATCTCCTTTAGCAACTCTCTTTTATACTGCTGTGATAAGGACGTTAAGTTATCAAAAATTAATGTAGCATACTGAGCAGTAGAAATGAGTTAAGACTATGGTTGTTCCAAAAATATAATAACAGAATTGATTTAATTAGAATTTGAATGAACACCTTCTTTATAGTTAGGTAAAGGGCATACTCTGTCAACAATATTATTTCAGTAAACTACAACACTAAATGTGGATTTTCAGGTATGGATATCCTTGACATTTTGTTTTATTGTAGTTAATATAAACATTCTAATTTGAGTACAAGTTTTCAGAGAAAAAATATTCATCATACATTTGTTAGTTAGCAGCAGACATGTAAAATGACATTAATGTTTACAATGGAAAATATGCATATGATAGAAATAACCTTTAATACATTAGCTGAGTTTCATTGGGTTGCAAGCACAGACACCAACTGGTTCCAGATTAAACAAGAGTACCTTTCGGGAGATACTTGCACAATCATAGCAGCTTAGTGAGAGCTGAGCAACTGGCTCCCAGGGAAAACAAGTATCACAGCAGGTTTCACCCATGGGAGTTCACAGGCCTCAGGGGCACTGCCGTTATCAAATCTCAACTACCAGAAGCTCCCAGCCTCTATGTCTCTCCGTTCAACTTCCTAAAAACCTGGGATTAGGCGACGGGCACTGCTGAAATGAAATGTTCCCTCTACTGGGACCTAACCCACTGCACACAGCAGACCAAGTGGGGTGTACATCACAGCCATGACTGCAGACCCCCACCATCCCTCTTCTGCGTCAGAGGCAGTTTCCGAAGAGGGAGAATGGTTGTCACTAAGCCAAGAGCTATTTCACTGCCTACAGTCAACAAGAAGTGTGATGGTTTCCCAAATTAAATTTCAATGATTATCAAAGTTGATGATTCCAAATTTAACAGTATTTGTTTACCAGTGACAAGCATGTTGTTTCTCAGTTCAGCAGCACAACTAAAATACGTGTTCAGCCTTCCATCATAGTATGCAGAGAGAGGTGCTACAAAACACATTCAACTTTATTTACATAAGTAAACACTGGAGATGGGGGCGGGGCACAAACCTCACTCTAACAGGCTTTAAAGTTTCTTTTTTCCGCCTTTGTGCTTTTGCAAAGTCTTGGATATGAAATGCAATCATTCAACTGTTAAATGTTATAGAAAGTTGAAACCTTAATGGTATGATAAAAGAAAAAAGTAACTTTTCTCTATACTAACTCATACATCAAGAATATGTGGGTTAATGCCTTTTTAGAAACAAGTTCCGGTTTCCTTTTGTGCGTTACAAGACATTAGAGCTTCTGGCTACTCCTAGATTAAAGAATTTTACTCTGTTACCAACTTCATGTGCTTCACGAAGTTAGTAGAGCTTTTTTTTTTTTAACTTGCCCTCTAGGAAAGTTAATAATCACATCTCAGCCTTATGTGCTTTAACATTCAGAACTTACCAAGAAATTCACTGACTATACAAGTGGCATGTAAATAAGAAGAGCACAAAAGAAAACACTGAGTTCTTCAAATAACAGCATACTCTGCCTTTGATTTTTAAACAATACAAATCATATACTCTTCTGCCTATTCTGTGTGGTGACATAATGAACTGACTAATAAAAATTGTAGGTGGTTCTTTATGGTTACCGTAAGGGAAGAACTGACTTCAGTGGCTGTTGTGAAAGATCCCTGTGGTCAAAAATTGCTGAATTTGTTTTTCTCCCTCTGATAATAGCCAAGCACTTAACTCCTTTAATGAATTCCCTTTGTTCAATCATGGGAGTGAAGAATGGAAAGCAGGAAATTGCAAGATGAAGAAACAGGCTCTCATTGTCTGGCAGCTGACTGCTGAGCTGGAGCAACATCAGTGGGGCTCAAGGAAGAAAGGAAATGACAAAAAATATAACGGATTCCTTTGTACATTCAACGTTGGGTTAGATTCAGGGCCAGATACCAGCAGTGCGTGAAAGACAGGAACCGAGGATGGGTGTCTGCGAGAATATGAACACCTTGTTGTTTTCACGCTTGCACATGCCATGCATGGGTACACCGCTGATTTTCCGCAAGGCTCCACCTTCTTTGTCCTTTCTTTCTTTGGAAGAAGAAAATCAATTAAACTTGGAGCCCTTGACCTTCACCCTCAAGGACTCACACTAACTAGAATAGCATTCTTTCTGGGAGAGCATGGTATGTTGCCTTGACAGAAATTGCACTGAGAATGAAAGGCAGAGTGTTCTGTGGATATAGATAAGGGAAACTATAAAAACTGATTCCATTATATTCCATGGGTTAAGGTAGCATTACCAGAATTTTGCTGATATCTATTGTGAGTCACATCAATTCGATTTTAATAGGAAGCATGTTGTATGTGGTGATAATTTCTCCATGTAAGTAATATGATTGATGCAACTAAAAATGACACAGCGGATTTTAAAATTAACCTAGAACTATGTAAGACTATAGCTTATTTCACTACATTCAGAGGAGCCTCTGTCAAGAATCCTAGGGTCTCCTTCCAACAAGCTAATACAAAAGCTCTGGTCCAGAGATCAGACTCCAGTATATCAGGTTGGCCTAACCAGGCCAATTTCAGATTATTGATAACTATTGGCTTAGCTACAGTCTAGCTTATTGTGAATCAGACACATTCCAGTAGACAGAACCCAACTAAAATAGAAGCAATTAAAACCAGCCTCGTTCTAGTTGTACTATATTAAAAAGGAATAAATTATCGAATTTAGTAAAAATCATCACATAGGCCCTAAAAGAAATAGAATATTTAGATATTTAATAAACTGACTGACTATACTATGCCAGATGCAGAAGTAGGGGCTTGCAATTCAGTTTGAATTTTGTGTAGTGGAAAAGAAAAGCATCAAATTAGAAGATAGAATGAACTTTGATGCAAGTGACTACTATTAAACTTTCCCCAGTTGAAATGGATGAAACACCAGAAAGGGGAAGTACACTGGCCGACATGACGTATTGGGCTTTTGGAAGGTTCAGTGGAAGCACTAATCAGAAATAGAGCAGAATCAGGTGTTTCTTGCTGAGCATAATTGATGCATTGGAGAAAGACACTGCAAGGCTGAGGTTAATTTCACAAGTCAAAAGCAAAAATGTAAGTCAGCGATCCTCCAAGGCTCCATATAAAGCAACTCATTTTTTGCAGCATAGGACAAAAAAGGCAGAGATCTGGGCCAGTGGTAGGTCTCTAAAGAAGGTTGAAATTTCAACTACATCAAGTTAAAACTTCAGATGGATAGCAGTGACTCTGAGCAATGGGATGGGGCCATATGGGTAGAAAATATCAAAGCCTCAGATTCCCTTGAACCCTCTGTATCTATAGGAAGATTTCACATGTCCCTGTCAGAGCAGAAATCGAAAGGTCCCAATTTTCCCTTTTTTGAATACAATGCCACAGTGTCTAGACTGTACCCCTGTAATAGCATAGGATCTAGCTCCACCTCTACTCCTAGCCACCAGACCGAGCAGTAGCATCAAGTCACAGCAGAATATGGTCACTGAGGTGTTGGGGCTGGAAGAGAAGAAATAGACTATATTTCAAAAAAGCTTCATGATTTAGTCAGCATGTGCCAGCAGGAACCTGTAAATGTTGTACGGGACTGAGTTCTGAGGGTACTAGACTGTGGAGTTGGGTGGGTAGGGAAATGCAACAGAAGGCTGGATAATGAAGACTTGGCTGACCTGGGGGCATCCCCCATAATACAAGATCGAATAATCTGGCAAGGACTTCAGAAGTTGGCGCTAATATGCTAACTCTTACTATGCTAACTCACAGGCTCTGCTTCTAATCTGGATGGCATTTAGAAGTTTGAATAGAGCATTAGTCCATAGTAAGTAAAACAGATAGAACAACTACAGTAGCAGTGGAAGTAGGCATGCTAGAATGAGCGTCTCTGTAAAGTTTGAAAATCCACCAGCTGACCACGTTCCATGGATGGAGTTGGAGGACACTTCTACCAAAGTGATAGATTATGCTCCAGAATGTGAGAGGAGCACAAGCATCATAAAAAACAAAACAAACAAACAACAAAATCCCACCTCAAGTGGTGACTTTTCTTCTGTAAGTGAGGAAAAACAGTAGGAGATTCTGTTACAACTGGGTTCGATAATAGAATTGGGAATGACACAATGCCGAAATAATTGAGGCCAACTGGTGGCACTTAACTGTCAGAAGTTACAATAAACTCACTGTCAGGCTATTACAATGAACCCTATGAGTTGTATGATCAGAGTGGCAGATGGGGGACTTAAACCACAAGGCACCAAGACACCCATCTTGGTAACCTAGCTGGGCAGCCAGCAAGGCTATTACTAATTACAAAAAAAATCAAGAAAGGAGGCTGAGGGCACCAGGTCCCAAAAAATATTTCAAATGTTCTCCCAATTTCCGGACGTGAGCCATTTTGCAAATATTGTTTGAAGGCTTCAGGAGGAAGGACCCTGTAAGACCATGAAAATGGGCAAGCATTTAGAAAAATGAACCCCCACAGTCCCTCCTCAAAGTGATGTACAGCCATTTACTCACGTTATCATATACTAAGAAGGGGGGAATACAAAAGTATTTCAAAGAATGTTGGACACTGGCTAACTGAGTTAACTTGATACTCAGGAATGCAAAGTACATATAAATATCATACCGTCTTAAGTTGGCTTACGGTGTTTTCCGTGTGTCCCCAGAACCACTCAATGGTAATATCTCTGGTACCAGGCCTTGGATATACAGGTGGTATGGATACACTTGATTGTTCAGATAGCTCCCAATTAAGTTCCTTCTCCTAAGAAGTAGAATGTATTACAATGGAGGAAGCCCATATAGAAACCTCTAAAACTCTCACCATCCTGCCCACCCCCCACCAGCCAAGTAAGTAAATCAGAAGCAATATTGCATTTTGGAGGGAATGGCAGAGATCAGTACCTCCTCTAAAAGATGCAGGGGTGACAGTCCTCATTATATTCCAAATTAGTTCACTAGTCAACCAGATGAATTCTGTTTGCTGTCTGAGAATAAGTAACATGGGCTCAGATACTTGGTGTCTGCCCATGGACCTAACAAACCTTTTTACTTCTATTCCTATTAAGGAGAATTTAAACAAAGTTGCAGTCATTTGGAACAGATAGAATACTTTTACGGTTTGCCCAAGGGCTATGTTAACTCTCCGGCCATCCTTCATAATATATTTGGAAGAGGTCTGGACTATCTGAACGTTTACAGACTACATTAATGCTCTCTGTGGATAGCATGTTAATAAAACCAAGTGAACAAGAAGCCACACACATATTAGGGGTTTTGGTTAAATGCATGAACTCCAGAGGGAGATAAACCGGAATGCGTGACGTCGGTAAGTTTTGAAGGGCCCACCAGTCTGGGCCATGCTGAGAGGTCCCCTACAAAGTCATTGCCTCTCACACTTAAGAGGACTTGGGTATGAAGAAAGCCAAGAGGAAAATATCTTTAGGTCTGTGGCAGAATATTCTGTTGGCGGAAATAGTGCTCTGATCTTTCAGTGGCTGGCGTGAAAAGCTGCCAAATCTGAGTGGGATCTGGGACAGGGAGGTGTCCGGGAGCAGATCTAGGTTGCTATGAAAGAGGTTCTACCTTTGAGCCATAGCCTTATGACACTACTAATATTTTCACATTTCTGCGTGATCCAGGCTTTCCGAGTAAAGAATGATTGAATATCCCACCCTGGAGAAATCTCCCCTGGAGCCATTTGTTTGTATTTGAAAATGGTTTAAAAAAAAAAAGAAAAGCTAGAGATTTGTTCTTCTCCCTGGAGAAGATTTATTTATATTCCAGAGTGAAAGTCTCTCTCTGGAGAGAAGAGAGCAGATGTGTCAGCTGCCCTGTGAGCTCTAGCTGTTATAATTTCAAGGTTCCTCTTTATAGTGTAACCACTGCATGCACAAGTGATATTTGACCCTCGCTGTGCTGCCTCTGCCTCAAGGGGAGTTAGGGCGCTGCTAAGATGCTCTGTGAATAAATTGGCTGTTCTGTCATCCGGAGGTCTGCAGTTTCTGTTAGAAGATACATAAATAACAAATGATAGATAGATGATGATAGATAGATAGATAAAAGGCCAAATAATTTGGTTACATGCAAGTACAGTAACATCTCAGATATCTTACAGTCTTAAACTTTAAAATATGACCCAGCATTTGGGGTGGAAAAAAAAATGTTGTGTGAGATTTCTGCCAACTCCCGGTAAGAATTTCACAGCATAAATCCCAAAGGTTCTGGAGCAAGACCACGCCATCTACAGTAGGGAATGAAGCAGCATTTACAAACTGAATTCTGGGTTGTTCCTTAGCCCTAACAGAGGTGAAGGCTGTATAGCCTCTTGGCTACAATAGAGTGGGGTAATTTTTAAATGGCCAGTGACTGATGATGGTGACAGAGCAGTGGAAGGAGAAATTCTTTATTTCCCTGTGATGGATAGGAACTCAGCTGTGCATTATTTTTGCCCAAATATGTCTATTTTCAGACAATTTATGAAACTCTAGAAGCCTGAGAGGCACAAAGTTCCCCTTTATGTGCAAATGATTCTGTCTTGACTCAGTGTGACAAAAGCAAATGGTTAGACACAGAACTAAAGTAACTGTCTAGGTGAAAGTACAGGGACCACGGCAGCTTCTTGGGGAAATCTGATTCTTGGGGAAATCTGAGAGGTCTAGGTACACAGAGAGGCCAAGGTCATTTGAGCTCATGCTGTAACTCCCATGATGCTAAGCTCTTCCCGTGGGCTGACCTGAAGCCTATTGTACTGCAAGTCTAGATGCCCGAGAGGACACCCCCCACTGTAGTGCTCACACACTCCATTTCCCTATGTGCTTAACCTCACTGAAAAGACAAACAGGGTGCCAGTTCTTATTAATAAAAATAATTATGGCATTAGAGCTAACATTTCCTGAGGGCTTATGCCAAACCCTGAGCTGATGTTTTGTAAGCTTTATCTTGTTTTATACTTAACTCGGTTTGGTCCTGTTATTGACATATGTCACAGACAGGAACCCAAGGTACAAAGAGGTTAAATAAACAAATTGCACAAATGGAACTTGATTTCAAACTCAGGTCATTGACTTCAGATCCTCTGCCCTCAATTACCATGTTGTTCTGTCTCTCCTTTCACTTTGCTTAGTCCCATCCTCCCTTAAGAGTCTCTCTGTTAGGACAGCTGAATACATTTGTTGTAGTCATAACATTATGTTTGATCACCCAGAAATAAGTCAAGTTGCAAGATAGAGGTAACCAAAAAGAAAGAAGATGACATTGGTTAACCTGAGGGGAGTCAATTCATTGTGAAGACAAATAATTTTTGTTCAGAGGGGCAGAAAGTGGAAGACAATGAAATTTCATAGTTCAACCCTATAAAAGAGAGCACATTTTCAGCTGCCACCTTGAATGCTTTTAGCCAAGTTATAAAATTCTGTAAGTCCATTTTAGCACCATAGACCCAAAACCTAAATTAAGAACTCTAGATTTTATATTCAGTAAAAAAAGGAACATTAATCACAGATACGTATTTTCCATATATTAACTTTCATTTACTTTTTAACGATGTGTCAAACATCCACTTACATTTAGATCTCTAGGAATTAAGTGAAGAGGGGGCAGATTTACTAATAGATTTTCGCACGTTAACTCCCTCTCCTTTCTCGTCCTTAAAGCCCAGTCACCACGTTGTGAGGAAACCCAAGCCACGAGGAGTGGCCACGTGTAAGTGTTCCAGCTGATAACCCCAGGAAAGGACTCAAGAGAGCAGGATGTGTTGGTAGGTGAATGAGGAAGCATCCAGATAATATCATTCCCCAGGTCACCAGCTTCTTCCTGAACAGAAAACCTATCCTCTCATCCTTTAGTTTTCAAATTAAATGTTACTTTCTCATAGAGGTTTTCTCTGAACTCTCAGAAACAATTACAATGTGCTTTTTATAATTAAATTTATTGGGGTGACATCAGTTAATAAAATTATGTGGATTTCTGTACAATTCCATGATACATCATCTGTATATTGCGTTGCATGCTTATCACCCGAAGTCTAATCTTCTTTCATCACCATATATTTGACCCCCTTGACGCGTTATTACCCCTCCACCCTCTTCCCTCTAATAACCACCATACTGTTGTCTGTGTCCATGAGCTTTTGTTTGTTGGTTTGTTTTGTTTGCTTATTAGTTGCTTTCAGTTTTATATCCCACGTATGAATGAAATACGTGGTCCTTTGCCATGACTGCCTGGCTTACTTCACTTTCTGTGATATTCTCAAGGCCCATCCACATTGTTGCAAATGGCAGCATTTCATCTTTTCTTATGGCTGAGTAGCGGTCCTTCGTACATTGTACCACATCTTCTTTATTCAGTTTTCTATCGAGGCACACTGTGGTTTTCTCCACTTCTCTTGGCCACTGTATATAATGCTACAATGAACACAGGTGTGAATATTACCTCGCAAATAAATGTTTTATCTATTCTTAACATTTTGAGGAGCCTCCACACTTTTCCCATAGTGGCTGTACCAGTTTACATTCCCATGAGCAGTGAATGAAGGTCCCTTTTCTTTTTTCCCCACAACCTCTCCAACACTTGTTATTACTCGTCTTGTTGATAATAGCCATTCTAACTGGTATTAGGTGGTATCTCATTGTAGTTTTGATTTGTATTTCCATAAGAGCTAATGATGTTGAGCATCTTTTCATATGTCTTTTTGGCCATTTGTATACCTTCTTGGGAGATGTGTTCAGGTCCTCTGCCAATAGGACAGATAACATTGTTTTTTTGTTTGGTGTTGAGTTGTATGTGTTCTTTATATATTTTGGATATTAACTCCTTGTTGGAGCTCTTGTTTATGAACATCTCTGATTCAGTTGGTTGCCTCTTTGCTTTGATGATGGTTTCTTTTGCTGTGCAGAAGATTTTATATAGTTTGATATAGTGCTATTTATTTATTTTTGCTTTTGCTTTCCTTGCACTGGGGTCAAATTCACAAAACCCTTTCTAAGACCAAGGTTCAATTTTCCCAGCACCATTTATTAAAGAGGTTTTCCTTTCTCCATTTTGGCTCCTTTGTTGAAAATTATTTGTCCATGCAGTATGGAGGGAATAAAAGGGGGGGGGAATGGGACAACTGTGATAGCATACTCAATAAAATATACCAAAAATACATACATAAATAAATAAAATAAATAAAATATAATTTTTTAAAATTAAAAAGAAAAGAAGACACAGCTAGGTAATGAACAAGGACCACAGCCTCCTGCCACTATTCAGCACATTGACATTGGGGTGCAGCAAGTCGAAGTGGGAGGCAGGGATGCAGGGTGGTCAGGAGCACGGGCTCCAGAGACAGATGGCCCAGGCCCAATATCCCAGACAACTACCCTTGTTGGTGTGTAGTGGTGATTTCTCCAGAAGAATGAAAGGGATTTGACATTTGGCATCCCACCATACCCACCCTCCATGAAGAATAGAGGAGCTCTTTGGGGTTAAAAAAAAAGGAAATTATTTGTCCATATACATGCGGATTTATTTCTGGGCCCTCAATTCTGTTCCATTGATCTGTGTGTCTGTTTTTCCTGCCAATACCATGCTGTTTTGATTATTGTTGCTTTGCAGTATAATTTGCAGTCAGGGAGTGTGATACTTTTGGCTTTGTTCTTTTTACCCAGGATTGCTTTAGTTATTTGAGGTCTTTTATGAATTCATACAATTTTATATGTTGTCATAGTGCCTTGTAACTTCTATCCATAATGTACATGGAATAGAATTCTATATCTCTTTGTATAATTATTCATTAAAATTCTGCCCCCCACCAAGAGGACAGGGTGTGTTTCTTTCTGGTCCACCATATGTCCCCAGTGTTCTAAATCTGGCACTTAGTAGAAATTCAATACATAGTTGTCTGAATTACTTGATACAACAATATTGTACTTCTAAAGGGCTCAGACATCAATGGTCTGAGAATTCCTAGAGGCTCAGAAATATTTTGATGTTTGCTACCCAAGGAGACTGGAAGGGTGTTGGTAGAACACTGAGTAGTATGATTTTAAGTTTTGCATTTATATTTTCATGATAAAGTATATGGATATTTTTTAACATTAGTAAGTAACTCATCTGAGCAAAGTTCACTGTGAAATTACTTTTCTTTCATTGGAACATAGAAATGACCCCTTTCAAACTGTCCTTGTTCTTTCTCCCCTGTGCTCCTCCACCATTTATCATTCAGAGGACGAGGCTATGGTTGGTCTAAAAGGTGAAAATGAAAGGAGGGAGTCCAGAAGATGGGCACTGCAAACCCTGGCTGATGGGCTGGGTGACATACAACTGGGTATATTTTCAACCTTCCTAGGTCTGTACTCTGTAAAGCAGTGAAAGCAAAAGTTTCCTCATGGAAACTGATGCACATATATCCTCAATTATATGCATGGTGCAACTTAATGACACGTGGAGCAATGACGAAATCTTTGAGATATTTTCAGAGGTAACATGTTGTAGGAAGAGGAATGAGGGCTTCAAGAAGTGAGATCTTGAACTTGCCTCCCACTTTTTGCTGGGCTTTATTTATAAAACAGCCTATAATTAGAATTAAATGAACTAAAGCATATAAAACATACCATACAATCAAAAATGTTTAATCTCTTTACCTAATACTAAGGAATCAAATCTATAGTAAGCGGTTTTATATTTTAATTGAATCACTATAATTATTCTGGTTATGATATTGTACTATATTTTTTATAAGATGTTACCTTTGGAGGAAACTAGGTGACGAATACTTGGGATCTTTCTGTGTAACTTTTTACAACTGCATGTGAATCCACAATTACCTCAAAACAAAAAGTTTAATTCTAAAAAGTCTATAGGGGTGAGGGACGAGAGCCTCAATTCAGACATTGGTAAAACTGGGGGAAACAGTTCACACCGCCGCTCTTTTGGTACAGCTACAGTCAAGCCACTGACTGAATTCTATTTGAATTAATTGTGTACGGTACTGCAGTAGGAAACATGAACATCTGTTTATGTTTTTCCTCAAGTATGTGCAATTACTTGTATTGAGAATTCCATATCTAAATGCAACAATGTTTAGGAGAAGGGATAAGTGACATAATTTCCAACATCTGTGACAGTGTTTCCTAAAGGCTACCTCCCTGGTATGGATGGAATCTCTGCAATGGCGGACGAACACTTAGAGCGTGGCTCCTCCCCCTGCCTGGGTGCCGGGCTTCTTTAGGCTCACTCACGCTCCCGCCCCCGCCCCCATCGTTCTCTCTCTCATCATGAAGGAAACAAAGCTCCAACTCTGCGGAGAAAGACCGACACATAACAGTCTCTTTTAACCTTTAACTCCATCTAAGCTTGGGCATTATACTATCGATATTATAAAAATCTACTGGGTATCCTTTAAATCCGATTTCTTTCAAGTTATAAATACCCACTGATATCACACACACACACGCAATATTATGCTATTCATATTTTTTGTGACTTGCTTTTTTTTATCTTATAGGTTATATAAATTAGTTACATCTTCCTCAGTGATATATATATTTCCAATTACTCACTATTTTGAACATAACACTGTCTCCTTTTACTATGTTCTTTGTACATATGTACAAATATAATTATAGTATAATTCCCTAAAAACAATGTACTTCATTTTTAACTTTGATAGATATTGCAACATTTCTCTCCAAAAAGACTGGACACATTTACATTCATACCAGTAGTAAACTAGGGTCCATTTCCCACCCCTTCAATTTAAATTTTAAGGACCAACTCTGCCCAATGAAATTTTGTACAATTACAGAAATGTCTCATACTGGTGTTGTCTAATATAGTAGCCACTAGCTATATATGGGTATTTAGCACTTGAAATTTGGTTAGTATAATTAAGGGATTGAATCTTAAGTTTAATTTAAATTATTTATCCAAAAATTAAATATCCATACATGGCCAGTGTCTACCATGTTGAACAGTGCAGGTACACACAGAATGGGATCTGGTTTAATTTATGTTTTCCTGCTTTTTGCAAAGTTCATCATATTTCACACTTTTTAAAGTGGTTTATTCATTACTTTAAATTATTTATCTGATAAATTGTTTTGTATACTTAGCTGTTTCCTGTCATATTATTTGTCTATTTTATTAATTTTAAGTACTATCTCTCCTGTATGTTTATTTCTACTTGATGTTTATCAATAATCTACTATATAGGCTACAAATACTTTGTTCAGTGCTCTTATTTATTTACAGGTATTTTGCACACTGAATACTATCATGAATTACACATTTTCTTTTTCAGTATAGTATCTGGGTAATATGAGTTGTATATATATGTAACCTATTGTGTTTTGTATATTCTGTAGCTTATTACTTTACTTAGCTATTAATATTAATTTTTCAGTGTTTTTATTAAAATTATTTTTTACTACCTAATTTTTTAACTCTTTTACCTCTTCCTCTCACTCCTCTCCTTCTGGGACCCCTAATTTGTATATGTTGGTATGCTGGCAGGTGTCCCATGTGTGCCTTGGTCTCTACTCATATTTTTCATTCTTCTTTTTTCCTGTTCCTTAGACTGAATAAGCTCAAAACACTTATCTTAAATTTCATTTATCTCTCTTCTGCTATTCCAAATCTTTTATTGAGTGCCTCTAGTAATTTTTGTATCAGTTATTTGAGTTTAAGTAAAAGATTTCTGCTTATTTTTGTTTATATATATCATTATTGATATTCTCTATTTGAGATATTCTCAGGCCTTTCTTTAATTTTTTAGATACACATATATGCATAGCCCATAGGCACAGATAACAATGCGGTAAAGGTTGAGGGTTGGAGGGATGGGTTTTGGCTGGAGGTGGGCAAAAGGAGAGAAATGGGGGACATCTGTAATGGTGATGGCAACAAAAATAATTAAGTAAACAAATAAATAATTGTCAATGATTGTTAAAGATACATACCCTGGGGATACAGCTATTATCACAGATCAAGTTCTAAATCAGGCCAAATAAAGATTAGTCCTGAGAACAGAGGTTTTCAGGAACCTTCCATAAAGGTCAGGTGATAACAATAATACATGATGGGATTTTGGAGGAATATCAAGCCTCTTCTTTCCCCTCCATTGACTTCCATACTGGTGGTCTCATAGCTACCATGGTGGCACCTATGAATCTGTTGGTTTTCAAGGCTACCATGGAGCTGGTGAGAGAGGAATGAGAATAAAACAAGTTACAACATCATTAAGCTTACTTTTTAAAAACAAAATTCAAAGATTTTTCTAAAATAAAATTTATTCTGATTTTTAAAGTCTTTGGTTAGTTTTGAATTCCAAAAATCTTGATTTTGATAACTGGTCAGTGTTTACTGCTTCTTTTAGGAAAAAGTGGTTTGGGTGTTTTACTTTATTAGTCTAAAAGTGTTTCTTCCTCTACCCTTCATTTTAAAGCAGTTATACTATACAAGATTAAGAGATAAAATAATTAAAGAATGGTTAATTGACAGTATTTAGATTCAACAAAATAAGGTTCAAGGTGAAAACATTAATGTCAACAACTGGACATCTACATGCAAAACTAAAAGAACCTAGACACAGAAGTTATAAAAATTCATAAAAATTAACTTAAAATATACCATGGACCTAAATGTAAAGCACAAAACTGCAAAATTCCAAGAAGGTGACATAGGAGAAGACCTAGATGATTTTTGTTGGGGTGATGGTGTTTTATCTAATCAAGGTCATGACCTATGAAAGAAATTATTGATAAGTTGGACTTAATTAAAATTAAAAATCTCTGCTTCTGTGAAAGATGATGTCAACAGAATGAGAAAACAAGCCACAGGCTGAGAGAAAATATTTGCAAAACACAAATCCAGTAAATGACTGCTTTCCAAAATATACAAATTCTTGCCCTGGCTGGTGTGGTTCAGTGAATTGAGTGCCAGCCTGTGACCCAAAAGGTCACAGGTTCAATTCTCAGTCAGGGCACATGCCTGAGTTGTGAGCCAGGTCCCCGGTAGGGGGTGAGTGAGAGGCAACCACACATTGATGTTTCTCTCCCTCTCTTTCTCCCTCCCTTTCCCTCTCTCTAAAAATAAATAAATAAAATAAAATGAAGAATTATCTCATTCAAAATATACAAATTCTTAAAACACAAAAATAAGAGAATAAAATACATAAATAAATTAATTAATTAAAATAAAATGAAGAATTATCTCATTCAAAATATACAAATTCTTAAAACACAAAAATAAGAGAATAATTGGATTAAAAAATGAGCAAAGACCTTCGCAAACACCTAACCAAAGGAGATGTGTAGATGGCAAATAAGCATCTGAAAAAAAATACTTCACACCATGTTATCAGGAAATGCAAATTAAAACAAGATATTACTACCCACCTATTAAAATGGCCAAAATCTTCAATATAGACAACACAAACTGCTGACAAGGTTGCAGAGCATCAGAAATACTCATTCGTTGTTGGTGAGAATATAAAATGACACAGTCATTTTGGAGCACAATTTGGCAGTCTGTTATAAAACTAAATATATTGTCACCATAAGGTCCAGCAATCATGTTACTTGGTATTTACTCAAAGAAGTTGAAAACTTGTGTACATACAAAAACTTGTACACAGATGTTTGTAGCAGATTTATTCATAATTTCCAAATCCTAGAAACAGCTTAGGTACCCTTCAATAGGTGAATAGATAAATAAAATGTGGTTTATTCCAGACAATGGAATATTATTAAGTGCTAAAAACAAATGAGGTATAAAGCCATGCAAAGACATGGAAGAACCTTAAATGTATATTATTAAGTAAAAGAAGCCAACTTGAAAGGGCTCCGTATACTGTATCATTTAAACCATATGACATTCTAGAAAAGGAAAAACTATGGAGACAGTAAAAAGGTCATTGGTTGCCAGAATTTAGGGAAAGAGAGGGATAAATAGGTAGAGCATAGGGTATTTTTTAGGGAAGTGAAAATAGTCTGCATGAGAGTATAATGATAGATACATGCTTTTATACATTTTCCACAATCCATAGAATGTACAATCCCAAGAGTGAACCTGGATATAAACTATGGACTCAGGGTGATTATGAAGTCTCAGCCTAGGTACTTCATTTGTAACATGTGTACCACACTGGTGGGGGATGTTAATAATGGGAAGCTATCTATGCACATGTCAGGGATGGGGTATATGGAAACTCTTTGTCCTTCTCCACTGTGCCATGAGCCTAAAGCTACTAAAAAATAATCTTTAAATGTGAAAAAATATTAATGGCTGGAATAAATATTTTATATTTATTAAATATAAAGTAGTTATGGTCTTTGTGTTGTAAGCAACATGTCTTTGAAATATAATGATATAGAGGGAGAAATAAACAAAGCCAAAAGGTCAAGGCTTTAACATACCACTCCCCAAAATAATTATACATAGCCTAGAAAAAAAATTATACATATCCTAAAATAACAGTATTACCCTATTATGTAGCATTATAATAAAGCTAGGTTACATAAATCTTTATACCTGATTAAAAAAGATAACTTTAATTCTTTTTAAAATCTCACAGGTGTTATAAAAATCTATATAGCTACAAAGAAAATTTCTAAAAATTCACAAAAGTAGAATTTCAATTCATAAAATTTTCTGAGCACAATAAAATTTTAGTTTAATAGGGAAACAACAGGAAAAGTAATAAAATAAGTAAACCTATCTAATTTGCAATAAGCTCCATTCTGAATAACTGTTAGGTTAAAAGAGAAAATCAAAATGGAAAAAAGTTAGAAGGTTATCTATGACATTTTTGACTTTCAAGAAAGCTTTTTTTTCAAATAATAGCTATTAGTCTTTTTTGGATACATTATTTTCTTGACATTCTCTGAAAATACAAATTACAAATAAAATATTGCTATCTTTATATCTCCTCTTTCTGATAAGTAGATTTTGACAGTATAAAATATTATAAGATCCATAATTACATTTCCCAGAGGCAAATGCTTTTTCCAATTCTATTTTGTGCTATTCTGGCAGATATTCTGGAGATAAAATAATTATCTCTCTTTTTTTGACCTAATAATTTTTGACATTATCTATTGTCTCCTCCCTTTGAAAGACCAGGATTTGTTCACATTATTCTGTCTTCTTGCCTTTGTCATTTTTTACACTTGATATTTTATTTTTAATTCCTCTGTGGTTACCTTTGTAATTTTGAACAAAATTCCTAAGCCACCCTTTTTTATAACAATAACTTTAGACAAAGATCTAAACTACCCACTGTGCAATGGAAAGATATGATTGATTCTAACGTTTCATTTTCTTCTCATCTCAATCTTCTATGTAGATGCCTTCATTATTATTATGTCAAAAGGACAGTAACATTACATTTAATTAATGAGTGCTTGGTTAAAAGTTTGATCAAAATGTTCAAAACAATAAACTGTAATTTTATTGTTTTTGTTCACTCCTGAACCAAAGAGTGTATGTACTAGAATTTACCTTTCTTCCTCGATGGGTCTAATACCATGACCCCAGTGACTCTGAAAACATCAAGTTCAAATGAATTCTCTGTTCTTAAATTTTTTTTGACAAGTCAAAATCAGGTCACATTTTACTTTGCGCAATATTAGGACCATTCTTTGTGCATACTTCAGTTTTTTTCCTGACATTTTAATCTTTTTTATTGTCATTACTAGCAAAATTATATATTTTCCTGCAACATACCCTCAAAATTATCTGGACTTTTAGAGATAAAAGCCTTTGACTAAAATTTATAATCTGATTGTGTTTCTCTTTTTTGCTATTGATTTTTTTGCAAATGTTTGGTGGTCAATTTATTTACTAGAAACAGAATTTGATTAATGTTGTTGCAGGTACAGAATTTTGTTGTCATTATGTATATCTCTTTCTTTAAGCTTTTTTAATTTTTTTATATTTTATTTATTTATTCTTAGAGAGAGGGGAAGGGAGAGAAAAAGAGAAGGTGAGAAATATCAATGTGAGAGAGAAACACTGATCAACTGTCTGTGGTACACACCCTGACCAGGGACCACCTACAACCCAGGCATGTGCCCTGATCAAGCATCGAACAGACAACCTTTTGCTTTGTGGGACGATACCCAACCAACTGAGCCACACTGGTCAGGGCCTAAGCTTTTATTCTTGAATGCAGAAAAAAATGTAATCTCTGGGTGCATGAGAAAGACATGTGAATTTGCAGGCTTTATTTTAGAAGACTCATGGTCAGTAGCAGTCAGACATTGTCCCTCACCACATAAGAAAAAAAATAGACTTGTATTTGCTTTGGCCCCATTTGAGGACCACTTTCAATTAAATTTTGATTTAGACCCCACAACTATTGCGAATCCAAAATGCTACTGAGGAGAATGGCTCCCACATCCGCTGAACGCTCTTTCTGTATGTTGTCTGGCTTCTAATTTCTGCTCAATTTTTACTTTTGTGTGTCATTTAGGTGTGGTTCTTAAAAACATCTCATTACATTCTGTGTCTTATGTTCTTATGTTATATGGGGAAGTTTATCTAATTAATGTGTTTAAACTTTTTGCTGCCATCTTATGTTGCATTTTCTTTGTTTATGTTTTTGATGTCATTTATAATTTGAATATTGTTGTTATAATTGATTACTACATTGTGGATCTTCTGTTTAATGAATCCTCCTTTAAGTATTATGTTAAATTTTGGTGTGGTGGCCTCAATAATTATTTAGAGTTAAGAGAATATTTTTCTGGTCCATTTGTTAATCACTGTTTCTCGAATGCAAAATTTTCATCTTCTTTGGTTTGTAGTTAAATTTTCCTGATCATATATCCTCAAGCCAAGTATATGGTGGATGCCATGACTAGCTAAACAAAAGCTACAGAAATACAACCCTGCCACTCTTACTTAAAATTCATGATTCCAAAACATACATGGGCTCCTAATGCTGGATCTGTGATTATGCTATTTCCCTATTCTATTTACTCCTCTATTGCTCTAGATTTGTTTAATCCAAGAAGGCAGCCACTATCCACATGTGGGTATTTAAATTTCAATTTAAATTAACTAAAACTAAATAAAGAAAAAAAATATATATATATATTTCTTAGTAACACTAGCCATATATCAAGTGCTCAATTGCCATATGGAGATAGTGGCCATGCTGCTGAAATGAATAACGACCCCACAAAGTTAGGTGCACACCCTAATTAGTCCCTAGTACCTGTTAATGTGTTACCTTAAAAACAAAAGAAAGCTTTGCAAATGTGATCAAGGTTAAGGACACTGACATAGGGATAGTATCCTGGATTACTCAGCAGGGCAAAGGTAATCACAAGGGTCGTTGTTAGTGGAAGTAGTAATGATATATCAGAGTAACAAGATGTGAGAACTCAACAAGACTTACCAGTTCGGAAGTTGCAGAAAGGTAGCCAAGCCAAGGAATGCAGAACAAGAGGGTTTCCCCTTTAGAACCTCCAGAAAGAAATACAACTCTGCCACCGTTTTGATTTTAGTGTAGTGAAAACATGTTGGACTTCTGACCTACAGAACTGCAAGATATTAAATTTGTATTATTTAAGTCACCAAGTTGGAGATAATTTGTTATGATAGAAATATAAAACAAATATAGCTACTATATCAGAGAGTGCAGCTATAGAACATTTACATCATTTCAGGAAGTTGTATTGGACAGCACCAATTTATAAGATTTTAAATAGTTGAAGGTATGGTAAATGGAATGCTCATCCACTTTTTGTAGTCTTCTCTTCTTTATATATGCTCATTTTCTGGACACTCTTCTCTAGTCTAATAATTTTTAATAGATAACTATAAAAACTGTCAATTTCCAAATGTATATCTACAGTTTGGATCCCTCTTCTGAACACCAGGTGCAAATGTGCACACATGTGCAACAAGATTTGACATCTCCAATGACATCTCAAACATATTATATCCAAAACTGGATACCAGGTTTCCTTCACTGTTCCCTTCATGTGCATCTCATCTTAGTTAGTAGAAATTATACTATTTTTAATTGCACCTGGAAAATACTAGCATCATTTCTGACTCTGTTTCTCTCACAACGCTCATAGAACCTGTAGAAATCTGTTGACTCTACCTATAAAATATGTCTTGAATCTAATGAATCCTTTTCTTTCCTTGCTACCCACCTGTTCTAAGCCACTACCATCTTTAGCCTGGACTACTGTCGTAGTCCACTCTGTACGTTCCAGCGGAATAACAGAACTTACTCTGGAGAGTTAGTAGGAGAGTAAGTAGGAGCAGCTAACTAAAAAAATGTTAATCTGAAAGAATGAACAGAAGAGTTACAATAATCCAGATAATAGTACAGAGAACTACTACCCTATCCCTGGAGGTAGTATTACTGGAAACTCAGAGCCAAGATCTTTCAACCAAAGTGGCAACCAGAGTGATCTGCCCAGTGTGAACTGGCCACAGAGCACATTCAGCAGCTACTAGAGGCAAAATCCAAAGCAAATGACAGAGGGCTCAATACCCTCATTCTCCCTTTTTCCTGCCTTTACCTTCCAAACAGTGTTTCTCCTTAATCATATTCAGCTTGAAATCTGTTAGCAAAGGATTCTGGGAAATATACGTTGCAAGGATTAGACCTCTAATATATAGATCTGATTAGAAGAAGGAGAAGGAATGAATTTGGGAGGAAAGAGAACATTTCCTGGTTTGTCTCCCACCTTCCATTATATAGCTTTCTATTCACTAACCACTCCCCAACACACACATGCTTTATTCCAACAGAGCAGGCAAAGTGGTCCTTCTATAAATAAGACAAATCATTTCAGTCTTTTGCTCAAAATCCTATAATCATCTTCCCATATCTCAGGGTAAGTGTCAAACTCTTTTTAGCAGGTCTAAAACATCAACATGATCTGTCCCCCGCCTTTAGCCTAATCTGACCCTTCCCCCCTCCCAAATTAATTTTTTCCTGCCATAGCGATCAGCTTCCTGTTCCAAAGGACACCAATAACCTGGCTAATTTGATCTTTCCAGCTGCTGGAATTCTCTTCCCCTGCTATTGGTTTAGCTTCCTCCTATACCTACTTCAGGTCATGCTCAAATTCATAATTTCAGGCTAAAGAGTGACCCTTGGGTGCCATAGTAACATGTCGAGGACAGTTAAATACTGCATAGGAAAAAGAACGGAACTGGGAGGTGTATGCAGTACCCATTGCTTTCACTGAAGCTGTTGATTCCTTCATTATATTAAACTATGCTAATTTGATTCATGTCATAAAAATATCACATTATCAAAGTAAAAACTGTAAAAAGAATGGAACAATCAGAAATGAAAGTAGGGAGGACACTTCAGAATATTTTTGTTGTTGATGTTGTTTAATATAATTTACTTCATGGTTCAGTTGAGCACAGTATCCTACTTGAACAAAATAATAACAGAGGAGAGTGCAGTAGAGAGAATGCAATAGACTAAAGCAACGATTTTGTTATTATACCAAAAACAAGTGCTATCTGAATGAATCATCAACTTGACAGAGCTTCGACATGAAGCTAACCTAGTAGAACACTCTTGATTGTCTGTATGTTTCTCTCTTTTCCTCTCTTTCAAAGAAAATATCTTATTAAATGCTGACTGAACTATAGAGCTGCATGTTCTACATTTCAGAAATATTTCTTATTTTCCCTCAATAAAACTGTAACAACAAAACAACACATGATTTACAAGTAAAATCCAATGACAAAGCAGAAATTGACAAGTAAACACTTCTCTGCCTCATATTCATCCCACACCACATGAAAAATCTCTTACCTGAATGTGATATTAGCTAAGTTGCTGCCCTCAACCAAGATCAGTTTTTCCAGCATAGACTTGCAGTCTTCCTGGCCAACCGCAAGTGTGGTAGCTAGCAAAAGGACCACAGTCCTCTCTCTTTTCTATATCTATGCCCTTCTCAATGTGATTTTCAGCTCTTCCCACCAAAGATGGAGGTTATTTCCTTTGCTCTGTACAGGCATACCTAATTTTATTGAACTTCACTTTATTGTGCTTTACAGATATTGTGGGGGGGTTTTTTGTTTTTTGTTTTTGTTTTTGTTTTTACAAATTGAAGGCAAGTCCCTCCACCAGCAAGGAAGGTTCTGACTGTCTTAATTACAACACTCATTTGGTTGCATTGGTCTGGTACTAAACCCACTTGGATATCTCTGAGTTATGCCTAGCTGGGCGGGCCTGGTGAAGAAAACATAGAACTGACACTGTGCCATTTCCAGTCCTAGATCTCAAGAGACTTTACATGTAACACTTTCAGAACTCTGTCATAATCATGTGAGCATGGCCAGGCTAGCCACAGAGATGAGTGAAGGCCAAAAACACAAAGGGAAGAGCTTTCCCAGCAGAGGCAATCCTGGACCAGCCCCCCACCAAACCAACAGCAGACCATTCACACATGACTAACCCAGAAAACCACGCAGCTGAGCCCAGGCCCCATTGCCAATTTATAGATGTGTGGGCTAAGTGAATACTTTGCTTTAAACCACTATCTTTTGGGATTAATAGTTACTAAGCAATTGTTAGATAGTGACCTTCTTGCTGGCAAATGAAAAACAAAGCTACAGATTTCATCTTAAATTACATCTGGGTTTTAACTGCAAAAGCAGCAGTTCTTTTTTTCAGTTCTATAGATTAGGTAAAATAACTGATTTTTTGTTCCCCCAGACTCTCCTTGCTAGACCACAATAGTAGGTGCAGGTGGTCGGCACAGGCACTGAATCGCGGTCGGGAAGTCCACCCCCTGAGGGCAGAGTTCCTATCAGAGCCAAACCGTGCTGGTAAAACTGCTCACGATGCCAATAGAGAAACTCTGCGTTTAATCATCATCATACTAATGTATTGTTTGATTTCTAACTTTCACTTAATTGACTCACCTCTTCTGTGGAAAAGGAAGCTTAAAGCCTTAGACACAATTTACCACACAAGCTGAAGAAAGAATTCATAAATCAAACACCAGGTAGAGCTACAATTCAACTATTTTGGTAGTATAGGCATACACCTGGAATGTAATTGCTTCTGTGGCTACAACTTTGGAAGGGTAGGAGGTACCCACCTTATACATTCTGAGAGCACATGGACTGTGAGAATTCAAACTTCAGCAAGAAGAGCCAGTAAAAAGCACAAAAAGTAAATACCGAAATAAGATTTGAAAAACGGAATTAACAATCTTCATGTGAAAGACTTTCTATGAGGAAAATCTTTTGCCACGTACTTCCTCAACTCTAATGGATTATCCTCAGCCTCAGTACATGCCCGCAAATCCACCACTTGACTTCCCCGCCCCCGGGCTCTTTTCTGTTTCTTGCCAGTTAATCATTAGATTTTCATTTTAAATGCTGATTTCTTTTTTCTTAAAGCGAGCCTTCTGTCGCTCTTTAATAATATTCTGATGGTGAAATTATTTCTCTGATTATAATTCCATTTGAACAAACCAGCAAAATCAGATGCTTTTAAAAATTTCAAGTAAGCCCCACCCACTGACTTCCACTTATGTATCATTGGTCAGGGCTGTCATCTGACTACTCTTGGCTTGAAAGACAATTGACTTTCTCTTCCAAGATAAAAACCCATTTTGTAATATGAAATATCAAAACTGATGATTAAACTGAAGGAAAATAAAATAAAATAAAATAAATGCATTTATATATACATACATACAAATATGTGTGTATAATGTCCCTGCCCCAACTTTGAACACCCCATAGTCTATCTGTGATCAAAAACTATCAAACTGACAGAAGTTGAACTGAAATGTGCAATTAGGTTCTTGAAGAAAACTCGAAAAGGAGAAGGGGAGTTATTTCATTCACAAAGACAGTAAGTTATATTTAAAACAATGTGACTTTAAAATAATATTTTAATAAGCTGTACAGACCTAGCCACCACAAATGCAGCCATTAACTTGCCCATTGTCTCTGGTCTGCCCACATCCCCTCTCTCTACCTGGCATTTTCTATTTTTACTGTAAAAATGATCTATCCTGTAAGTTTTCTCGCCTCTTACTACCTATTATGCTGCTGATCAGGACTTACCAAAAATAAATAAATAAGTAAAACTTAAGCTTGACAAAGAAGACACAGAAGCTTTGTCTTTATGGTTTCAACTTTTAAAATTGGGATCAAAGTTGAATAAATCAATATAAACTTGGCGGCTACCTCATTTACTCTGTCTTAAAGCCTTTTATTCAAAGCATACTTAATTTTCAGAAATAAATATCCTTGGCTTTGTGACTTACCATTCTGTAGGTTACATTTAATTTTTTAGTAACCTGATTGAAAGAAAATAACCCAAAATTGGAGAAAAGTAATTGCAAAGCCAAGTGTTATGAAACAAATGTCTATTTTCTAAGCACAATTTTAGATTCACTCAGTTGAATTACCCTAACCTCAAGTTCTCCTAGCTGTTTCTGAGATGACAGTCACCCAGCTTAGGTCTTACCATGGGTTAGCAACCTGAGACACTTAAGACCACTTTTATATAATTCTGTAAAGTGGAAAACCTTCCCTCATAAAACCATAATATCATCTCTCACATATGCCTTTCTAATTTTGTAGTATACTAAATTGGATTTGCCTTTTAAATCAATATAGTTCAAAATAAGAAATTGAATCAGAGACTAAAAAATTTAGAATCTTAAATGTCAATTGATCAACATCAGACCAACCCGTGTTATTCAGGAGGATGGAAATCTGAGATGAAGATGCCAATGGTTGGCTTCCAGTGATGACATTCCTGGGTAGCAGACTACTGACTTAAAATACTTCCTATCTCTCCCCACCTTACAACCACACTGACAAATGCCTTTTTACAGAAGTTCCTTTGACCCATATATCATGGTCATCTATCAGTAAAAAATTACAAGGCCTACTAAAAGGCAAAAACACAGGTGAAAGAGACAAAGAAAGCAACAGAACAAGACTCAGATATGGCAGGTTGGTTGAAATAACCAGATTCGAAGTTTAAAACAACTATGATTAATACACTAAGAGCACTAATGGATGAAGTAGACAGAGCGTAAGAAAGATAGGCAATAAAAGCAGAGAGATGGAAATTCTAAGGGAGAACCAATAAGAAACACTAAATATCAAAAGCACCATAACAAAAATGAAGAATGTCTTTTACAATTTCATAATTGTATTTTATTTATTTTTAATTTTTATTGTTTATACTGTTAATGTCATTCCCACTTTTTATCCCTTTCCCCACTTTTTCCCAGCCCTATCCTCACCCCTCCCCAAGTCAGCCCCCATGTTTTTTTCCATGTCTACAGGTTGTGCATAAATGTTTTTTGGTTAATTCTTCACCATATTTACCCACCCCTCCCCTTCTTTCTGGCAACTATCACTTTTTTTTACATATCTAAGTTTCTGTTACTATTTTGTTTGTTAGTTAATTGTGTTCATTAGATTCCATGCGAGTGAGATACTGAGATAATGTGGTATTTTCTTTCACTGACTGGATTAATTCACTTCGCATAATTTTCTCCAGGTCCATCTACACTCTTGCAAAATGGGAGTTTCTTCTTTTTTACTGCTGTGTAGTATTCCATTTTTTAAATCTACCATAGCTTTTTTATCCACTTATCTACTAATGGGCACTTAGGCTGTTTCCAAATTGTGGTTATTGTAAATAGTGCTGCTATAGACATAGGGGTGTATATATATTTCATTAAGAAAGTGATTAAGGTTATTGAAGATCATAAGGTATATCCCTACATGTGTACAGAGGAAAGGACATGTGAGGACACAGTGAGAAAGATATTATCTATAAGCCAAAATGAGAGGTCTCATCAGAAACCAAACCTGCAGACACCTTATTCTTGGGCTTCCAGTTTTCAGAACTGTGAGAATATAAGTGTTTAAGCCTTCCAGTCTGTGGTTTTTTTTTATGGCAACCTGGTATGATTAATACAACTTCCCCAAAAAATCTCAGGTTAATGTAATTATGCATAAATAATACAAAAGGTAATGTGTTCAATAAAAACCATTTGAAGAAACTCAAAACTAGTCAAAAAAGTGACTAACAATCTGACTACTTCTACTTGTTCTTCTCCTCTCCCCTTCCTTTCCTACTTCTTCATTTTATTATTATTGTTATTATCATTATTAGTAATATATAGTGCTACAAACTTTAATGGCTGTCATATTAACTCTGTAGTTCCCCCTCAAGGTTTTAGAAATGCAATAATATGGGAACTAATTTTTGTAAGCCATCTACTAGGTACTATCATATGTTTTTGATATATGATATGTTGTTATCAAATTCTGAATTGTCATGTCTAACTTAAAAAAAATGAATTGTCCAAGGTTCCAAACTTAGTATTTGGGAAAGCTGAAAATCTACACATTTATAGCTTTTTGCAGATCCTGTGGCCTGTTCACTATACCGTTGTGCCTCAGGAGCACCATTTGCCAGAGTGTTTCCAAATTTGTGTGCTTAACCTGAGCTTATATGTTAGTCCATTTAGTTGGAAGGTAGCGTTAATGGGTCCCATTGCAGCAGTCTGATTCTTATTAGCTTTGTTATCCTACAGAACTACAATCTTACCAGAAAACTATCCAGCTATTTTTTATGTTTTTAGACAAAATAACTGGGAAGTCCAAATATCAGCTATTTATATTTCTGAAAGAATATTTAATTTCTCAATTAGATATCATTTTACTTTTAAATATGTAGGCATTCTTCTGTCAAAACTGCCGTGTAAAGGGAAAAAGTCTATCTAGTGTTTTCTTAACTGTAAAATAATAGATCTTAAAAATAATCTATATTTTTATTGCAAATTACAGAATTTTCCCCTAATATTCATTTTTGGATCTTTTTAATGCTAAGTTATTAATTTCTCAAAATTTATTTGACTTTTTTTCTAAAACTAGTAGTCTATAAATTTTTTTAAATTTATCACTACTACTGGCTTCTGCTGTGATAGGATGATGACATTTTGAATAAATTTAAATATTCAGTAGATGTACTGAGGAATATAAAAATATAAGGAAAAACTAATCCCACAACAAAAATTTTTCATTTTATATTGATAGATTGTAACTAGGAAAAAGGCAAAAATAAATCAATTGTTTCTTCTATTCTAAAAATAAGTAATGATTAAGTTAAAGAGAAAATGTACAATATCTGGTTTTTGTAGTATATTTGGATCTGTTTAGAGAAAAACTAATGAGTTTTATAAATATAACTTTATGTAAAATAGTTAAACATTTAGCTATTTATGTTGAAATAATGATTGATCGTACATTCAAAACTATAAACAATATCTGGACCATATAAGATTTTGGAATACTTTTTGTGTGTAAAGCGTGGAGAAATTTCAATTCTTGAATAATTTTAGTGATAATGAATGTCTCTCTAATATCATGTAAGTATTACTTTCTGGACATCCTTTTAGGTTTTTTTTTTTAATTTACTTTTGGATCTTGTCCCCCATTATCTTATTATTCCTGTTCCTTCTGGTTTTATGGTGGTTTGAAGATAGTCAAGGACCTGAAAGACATCAATTGCTTTTCTTACTTGCAAGCTAATAAAAGGCATACTAAGTCCTTGGACTTCATTACAGCACTTCAGCAATACATAAAGTGAAGATGGAAGTTCTATAGACAATGAAGAGAAAGCCTGGCCTTGGCCAAAAAAATATAAACCCAAGGTAGAAACTAAAATGAGATGATATTTAGATAATCTATTCAACTCTTTTGACCTCAAGACTAATGTTCATTAAAAAAATTTAAATTTATTCAGAATGTCATCATCCTATCACAGCAGAAGCCACATTTCTGCATGAGTCCAAATAGGTCAGATGGCAAGATCCGGAGCACGAATGCAGTTATAATGAATTTGCAGTAGATGTACTGAAAGCCACATACAACAGAATGAAGTGGTTTCATTCACTCTCTGTGTCAAGCCTTCTGAAAGCAGGCTGCTATGCCCACGGGGCAAAGACTTCCGAACACTGCCGCAACAGTGAGCCTTGTCAAACGAGCACTTAAACCAATCCAGGTCAATAGTCAGAGTGAACAGAGCCTCTTGAAAAATATTCCCTGGCCAAGCAACTACAAAACGCCAAGCAGCAAACAGTAATCCCTTAGAAGTGTGTTTTAAAAATGGCTGTCAGTGAAGTGTTTTAATTATCTAAGTAATGATTCCAAGAGAACTGAGAGTAAAAGCTTTTTATAAATATTGCTTCAGAGCTAATAAGAGTTGTTTGTGTCTTTTCAGGATGGCAATATATTGATGTTGCTTAGGTTAAAAAAATTAAGTTTTTATAATAGTTATATGTTAAGTCTTTAATTTCTTACTGAATTTATTGGGGTGACATTGGTTAATAAAATTATATAGGTTTCAGGTATGCATCATCTGTACATTGTATTATGTGTTCACCACCCCAAGTCAAGTATCCTTGAAATAAAATTTCAACCTCCCATTAGGAACTTTATTAATAAAGTTTATAGGAACTTTAATATAGGAACTTTATTAATAAAGTTTATTCTACAACTTTGTAGTATATTTTAATATTTTTAAAAATCTCAGAAAAAGTGCAAAAGAAGAATAGTACATAGTAAACAAACTAAAATGAATAAAACATTCAAATAATATACATTGGCCTCAGGAGATATCTATCTACATATCTATATCTATATAAAAAATCCAATCAGGTAAATATTTTTCAAGCCCCTAGTGTTATGTCAAGGAATGCTACTGGTCTAAAGAATTTTGGTTAATTCTGTCTTGGAGCAGTGTCATCCAATTCCCATGATGATTTGGGGGACTATTGCCAAAACATGGACATAATTTAGGGATGTATCACAGTTTGGTTTGGGCCTCTGCATTTGGCAAAAATCTAACATTTGGATTCATATTTGGTCTTATGCTTTGAAAATATAAATGCCTGCACCAACATTACTTCTGGTATAATCAATGTGTGTATAAGCAATGCTATCAGATAGATTACCATCATATGTAAGCAAATAAAATCAATGATATGAAAGAGGACAAAGAATATGAGGTCTGCCTGGAAAAAGTCCAACCATTGTTAATATTATGAGAATGGTTTGCGTGACATCAATGTAACCTGACAGCTAAGGAGAATGGACTGGAATGTGCATGTGCAAACAATGACAACTTCACTGTACTACCTAGTGGGGGTAGTAGATGCTGTTGAGTGAGCATGTGTACTGTGTGGCTTCACATTCAAAATGACTCAGCAAGTAGAGCAATGAATATGCATCAAATTTTGTGTTAAATTTGAACATTACTCTGCAGAAACTATTCAGATGATTGAAAAGGCCTCAGCTGTGGGCAACTGGTGATTGGCAGCTTCATCACAATAACACTCCTGCTCGTGCATCATGTCTTGTGCAGCGTTTTTTGGCAAAACATCAAATTACCCAGGTGACTCAACCCCCCTACAGTCCAGATTTGGCACTCTGTGGCTTCTGGATTTCCCAAAAACTAAAATTACCTTTGAATGGGAAGAGATTTCAGACCACCAATGAGATTCATGAAACTATGATGGGACAGCTGATGGCAATTGGGAGAACAGTGTGAGGTCCCAAGCTACCTACTTTGAAGGGGACTGAGGCATCATTGCCCTATGTGCAATGTTTCTCATATCTTGTATCTTCTTCAATAAATCTCTTTATTTTTCATATTACATTGTTGGATATCCTCTAGACAGACCTCGTATATACTTCAGATTTATTGTTGATGTCTCATTATTCACTTTCACATATAATTTAGTGAAAACCTTTTTACAATAAAATTTCATCAGTTAATTTGAAGTATACATGTATTTTTATTATTGCAGTAGTAAAACTGAGTAATTATTAAATGGTTGTGAAAGTTGTTGATTACATTTACATAAACCCTGTTAAGAACTTTTAAATAGTAAAATAAATTGACCTTTGTGAATGCTAAGATAAAATATATTACATAGATACATTTTAGAAAGAACATTATGTTCTTTTGTAGCTAACAAAGTACTCAAAGTAATTTTCATACCAATAAATCAAAAGTAAAGACTAGGTCATATTATGTTTCTATCTTTGTGGAATTGTTTGAGGACTAGGATGTACATTACATAAAACAACCTCAAAGAACTCTATTTAGTGTTTAATTATTTAATTCTTAGTTTTTTGGCCTTAAATTTTGCAATAAAAAGGCCTCTTTACTTAATCCCTTCACCTTTTTCACCCAACCCTCCAGCCCCCTCCCCTCTGACAGCTGTCAGCTTGTTCTTTGTATCTATGAGTCTGTGTCTATTTTGTTCATTAGTTTATTTTGTTCGTTAGGCTCCACATATAAGTGAAACCATATGGTACTTGTCTTTCTCTGACTGCCTTATTTTACTTAGCAAAATGCTCTCAGGTCCATCCACGCTGTCACAAAGGGTGGTATTTCCTTCTTTTTTACAGCTGAGTGATATTCCAGTGTGTAAATGTTACCACAACTTTTTTATCCACTCACCTATTGATGGGCACTTAGGTTGCTTCCAAATCTTGGCTATTATAAATAATGCTGCAATGAACATAGAGGTGCAAATATTCTTTCAAATTAGTGTTTGGAGTTTCTTCAGATATATTCCCAGAAGTGGAGGGATTAAGAAAAAAGAAAACAAAACAAAACAAAAAACTCAGACACAGGCAACATTATGGTGACGACCACAAGGAAAAGGGACTTAGGGCAGGTAGAAGAGAGTAAAGGGGGATAAATGCTGACAGAAGGAGACTTGGGGTATTAAACACACAATACAATATACAGCTGATATATTATAGAATTGAACACCTGAAATCTATATAATTTTATTAACCAATGTCACTCCAATAAATTCAATAAATAAACTTAAAATTTTTTTTTAAAGTTCACTATTTTTCTTCCTGAACAACCAAAAAAAAAAAAAGGTGTGTTTGGTAGTTTTTTAGTCTTAGAAAAGGTGATTTAAGGGATGGATACTGGCTTTGCTCCCTTTGTCCATTCCATGTGATAGGCGGCAACAACATCACGAGCAGAAGCCTGGGCAGAATGAGCCAAAAGATACCTCGGTTCAGTTCGTCATTCCAAATGCTCGGCGTCGTGGCTAAAGGAATAACCTTGCATGTTACGACGTCAATACATTATTGCTCCTGCACCTAAAGCCAAACAATAAGCTATTAAAATAATTGATTTATAAATTAAAATTTCAGAGTTATTCTTTGATTTTAGATGTTAATTCTAGAATATGATAATATGCTTTGGTCACATACTGATTTTTGACAGACTATTTGACATTTTTGTTAATTTGTATGCATCATATATATATACACGCACATATCTGTGCATACACACACCCACTCACATATATATACTTATATACATGATTTTATATATATATGTGACTATATATACATGCAACTATCTTTAGGAAAATTAATTTTAACCATGAAGAAAATGTTTAAAAACTTAAAAATTCAGAAAAATTTTAAAATATAAAACACATTTCGGCATTCCTACAGAATTATGGTATATAATTTCAGTTTTTCTCCATATGTATAGTTCGCATGTACACATTCCTGCACACACACACAACATGTACAAAAACACATTTATTATCTTTCAGTTATATAGACAAAATTTAAAACATTAGGGGATACTTTTTTAATACTTTAGGATATTTTTCTTTTTTGTAAATAATTCTTTGCATTGTTAAAAAAATACTTTTGTATGGAATAACCTGCGGGCTCAGGCAGAATTTGAGCCTTGGGCTCAAACCTTGAGTCAAACTGTTTCTACATTTCTTAAAGTCTCTGATAATTTCTCTTTTGCTTTCTCTTATTTTTCCATAAAATATCTGAAAATTCAAATAACATTCAGTTTTTTCATGCACATACAAAATAAGTATTTTTATCCTTGCTTAGATGGGAGGGGAGAAATGCACAGTGGCATCCAACTTCATGACAGCCGCTATATTCTAAGAGGCTGAGTTCTGGAAAAAAGAAAAAAATGACGGATAATCTCATAGGTCTGTTTTATCAGATGCTCTTCCCAACCTGGAGAGTCTTCATTTGCTACTAGTTGCTAAAACCTGAAAGATTTTGCATTTATTAGCAGAAATAATTCATTTAAAACTATGCTAATTCAGACAGGAGTTATTTTTCCCCTCTTTTGGTTTTATTTGTTTAAAGAAGCCACATTATCTATTGATTTACCTTAAGCTACTAACTGAAGAAAAACAACAAATCTTCCCTTTTTTCTACTTTCTACGCTTTCTCAGTTATCTTTTCCTAATAACTACTTGGATTTTGGGAACCAAGGATAAGAATTTATATTAATTCTTTTTAAAAGCAATTTTAAAGACTTAGCCCAATCTTCCAATCTCTCTATGTCATTTCACCCTGCTTCTTTCCTCAGTGTATTTTTGTCACGTCGACAATCTTATCTGCAATGTGATAAGTACTTATGCTAATTATTCATTCGAAGAATTAATAAAGTGGCAACAGATTGGGAGCAATCCATTAATAGCTTCTAAGTGCGATAATATAAGCATTTTCTTTCCCCCTTAATTACATTAATATCTAGCCTGTATTTCTTGGCATCAACCCTAAGGAGCTTAAGATACCTTGTCAAATATCTTGTCTATTGTGGTTAGACAAGAGAATTCAGAATCATATCAGACCTTTATTGTTTACTTGAGTAGTATTTCCTACAAATACTAGAATAATTGAAATTTTATAGTACTATTATTTCTTACTTCTGTAATAGTTTTGTGATTTAGTTCAGAAAACGCCTATATACCCATGTAATGCCCACACAAATAAATGTGTGTCATTTATGACAAAAAGTTTTCTATTGATTTACTTAAGGGAACTGGTTTTCTAATCATACAGAATTGATTCTGTTGTAAGTAAATCAAATACTAATTGGCTATAAGATCTTATCATAGTTATTTAAATTTTCTGGGCTGCAGTTTCTTCATTTTTAAGTAAGGGATGAAATAAAATTAAATACTTTTTAAAGAGTCTGACAAAATCCTGGTAGATTTTCAACAAAGATAGATTTCCTCACCAAAGTTGTTATAAATATCTGTTAATAAAAGATATCCTCCTTAGTTAAAGATGGGCTCCTTTTCTGACTATTAAATTGAATCAACACAAATTCTAAGTATTGTATAAACAGAGACTAAAATAAAATAGATATACTTATTAATGGATCAGTAGAAATGTCCATCTTAAATTTAGAAGCATAACAGAGTAACACTCAATGTTATACAGTAAAAAAAAAAAATCAAATGTCTGTCATATATTTTACCCTCTGTTAATATTGGGGACAGGAAAGGAGATTCAAATGTAAGATTTGAAGGATGGTCCTATCTAAAGAGCAGACCATAGTCTAGTAACGAGAACTTACACAAAGCTAATAGTTACAACTCAGTATGTGGAGTTCTTCAAAAGTACGTTGCGCAAAACATTTGGGAAGCAACAAAAATATCTCAGTTAACTGTCCCAGGAACACTCAGAGGAGAAGTCAGAGAAGAGGAGATGTGTTTGCTCTTTTATAGATAAGTTTTCAACGGAACAGCATTTCTTGCTTAGAAAATGGTAAAGAATTGGGTGTGGTGAAACGTATGACTGAGCTGGACTGCCAAAAAAGTAAGCTCAATTTTACTGATATTTGCAAACTTTCTAAAACATGTTTAGGACATTGAAATTTTTCTCTATAGATGCTGCTGATTTAGGGAAAAGATGTACTCAAGGACCATTTAAGATAAACTGTTATGGAAAAATGAAACGACCAGACACCGAGGGATTTAGGAGCACGATCTTTATTTACGTGCACGGGCCCAGAGGAGACAGACTTGAAATTCTGAACCCAGAACAATAGCCCCGCACTCCTTTTATACTGGGCCAAGTGGGGGAGGGTCTTGGGAGGCGTGGTATAGATTTGGGGTGAAAAGGGCTTACAGAGGTGGGAGAGAAGCATATATAGCATTAGTCAGGGCAATTAGCATTTCATCTTTGGTATCAGCCTTGATTCCCTCTACAAAATGGGGCACTGGACTTAGGAAATAATTATTTTTGAATAATGAAAGGGAAACAGGTCACTATGAATTTAAATTTCTATCTTGGGTGACTAACTAGTAGTAGTAAAACAAGTAAACTTATTAAAGCATGGAAGAGCGACAGACCTGAAGGATATGTGAGCTTGAGCTACTTGAGAACATAACACACAGGGTAACAGCTACTTGTCAATAAAGTTCCGGTGCTCGTAACTGACTGTACTTCTAGGTGTGAATTTTATATACATTTGTGTCATTTATCATTTTATTGTCATTATAGATGTCATTTATGTTCATTGTGGAAAACAAATGTGTAAAATAGAATATAAATGTTCCTTTAATCCTATCATTGGTAATAGTTACAAGGATAATTTTGGCATTCTTCCAAAATTGGGTTTATAATATTTATTCTTTTTTCACTTAAGTTGATGTCATATGCATATTTTCATGTCCCTTTATATTTTCTTTAAGATAGTTAAATGCTGTATTATATAATATAGCCAGATCTAATGATTATTTATTAATTTCACAGTATGAGATATTTTAGATGTGTCAGTTTGTTATAGTAAGATATTATGTTTGCTATGTTTTCCAGAAATATCTGCACACATCTCTGATTTTTCCCATTTAACTACCTAGATGTGGAATTAATTTAAGAGATATACGAAAATTTAAGGGGATTGATGGGGATTTTCAAATTGCCCTCCAGAAAACTGGTCCTATTTTGCATTTACTTTTTCGAGCAATGTATAAGAAAACCCATTTTGTTAATTTAAGTAATCGTGAAGTTGAACATCTGATTTCCTAATTACTCTATTTTTAAAACAAAGTTTTTGATTAATACTGAAAAGAAAAAGAATGCATTGCCATGTAGCAATAGCCTCTATCTTCATAATTATTTAACCCTAAGAAAAGATTCCTTTTAGAACCTTGAGTAAAAACCCTTTTGAGCTAAGGAAAACATCAATACAATCAGGAGCTTCAAAACCAAATTAGAGATATTTAGTGGTTTACTGTATGGGTGTGAGTCAGTGAGAGAGTGAGAGAGATGGTATACGTGAATATGAAATATACCGTTTATCAGAATATTATCCCATAAAATAAATAACAGGATAAACATATAAAATATAATATTTCTATTCTCACCTGAGGACAATTTTTTCATTGCTTTTAGAAAAAGAGGAAGAGGGAGAGAGAGAGAAACATCAATATGAGAGGGAAACATGGATCGGCTGCCTCCCACAGGCACCCTGACCAGGAACTGAATCCTCAACCCAGGTTTCCTCCCCGACCTGGAATGGAACCCCCTGACTTTTGGTTTATGGGATGATGCTCCAACCACCTGAGCCACACCAGCCAGGGCAATATTGTTAATCATTTTACTATGCTTTATTTTTAAAGGAAACGTTTAAACTTTCTGTGTAGGTAAAAGCTGAGAAGAGAAATAAACTTTTTAATGATGAAAGAATTTCATAAAAACATCTGAATAAAATAAATTAGAAAGTCTCAACAATAAAAAAAATAACGTCAACAATTTTTTAAAAAGAAGCAAAAGGAAAAAATAAAATAAAATAGATTGGGAAACAAGACTGGTAAATCTGATATCTGAATTTCAAGATTTTAAAAAATATTATACTAAGCAAATACTAATAGAAAATTTTGTACATTAAATCAATTTATTTTATTGCATTTCTCTTTATACTGTCTGTCTTCAGTAAATTATTTTTTGAGAGTTTGTGAATTGTGTTATCTAAATTTCAGAAATCTATTTAACTCTCTTGTATTTGGAATGGAAATTTATTTTAAAATACAAGAATGCAAATCTCTCGTTATTAGTCTCCTGTATGTTTCAAACCCCAGGGAAATGCTGGTCACTTGTACAAATTAGAGAAATTATAACCAGACATTAAAAGAAGGTTATGTTCACAACAGCAGTATGCATTGTCATTTATTTATTTCTCTTGAGACTTCAAACTTGTTAGGAATTATGAGGGTTTTTTTTTTCAGATTCCAGCTTCACTTTCTAATTAGAACTACTGTCTTGTCTTATTTGTTTCCATTCAGTGAACCAAAGTAAACATTGAGCAAGAAACAGAATTTGTCTTTTTATTACCTTTATGTCACTTTTTAAAATTCACATCTTCAAAGTAAAAAAGAAATCTAATTGGTCACTAAGTATAAACTAAAAGATTTTAAAACAATCCAAAAGTTCAGTAAAGATAGAGACATAGTCCATACACACACACACACACACACACACACACACACACACACACACAGACAAGTTTAACTAAATTGCCCACAGTTAATAATGGTGAATATGAGGTTTGAATCTGAGTATTTTTTTAACCCCAAAGCTCAAGTAATAGCCGTGAAATGAGGGCAGAATTAGCTCATTGGTTTCTGAGTAACTGCACTGAGAACAATGTTGATCCTAAACAAGCGAGATGCCAGGAAGCAAGCATCTTCCCGAGTCACCTAGCCCCTGACCACGTGGAGACAAACACTGTGAGAGCCAAAGGCCCAGTCCGAGTGATCAGAGTGTTTTCTTATGGAAATCTTATTTAGTTTGACTTTCTGGCCTTTGACTCCATTGCCAATTTCCATCCAACTTGATATGCTCCTGCCCATGCTTTTGCACCAGACTCATACTTTCTTTCACCCTTATCAGCTACATTCTGGCCCCACTTTCTCTGGCACATCTTGAATCACCTGGATAATACTGACTCTTAGTGCTACTCACAGGGTTTTAGAAATTTGAACTATTTTATTGAGGCAGGAGATAGTCAGGAAGGAGGAAACTCCAGAGGTGCTCCAGGGCTAAGGACACCAATACAGGAATCATGAATGCACCTGCGCGGAAGAAACTATATGACTCTTGCTTCATTATAATAGCATTATAATAAATTAGCATTGTGGGACCCCCCTCCCCAGTGGCCAATCAAGGGAAATCATGGGAGACCACATGCACAATAGTTTTAAAGTAATATAGCTACTTGTACATGTGCAATAAAAGCCAGCCAAAACTAGCCAGGCAATATCTGCCCTATAAGAGTAGACGTCCTCCAGCCCCTGAGGGCAATCTCTGCTCAGAGTTGGCCCGCTTCCATGTTCTGTGGAGTGTGCTATCGCTTAATAAACCTGCTCTCTCTTTCTGCTATAAACTCTGCGTGTTCAGTTCAATTTATTGTCTGTGATCACCAAGAACCTGCTTACCTGTGCCCACCTGTGACATTGTAATATTCCTATTTTTAATGAATAATTTCCTGAAAATGAGAATTCAGTTTCTACTTCTTTCCCATGCAGTGACAGTCTTCCTAAGCACTGTTAATTAGGTCAGGATTCCTGGGATTGGAGATAAAGCAACTGATGAGAAGCCCTATGCTGGACTCTGATCCGTAAAAGAACAGGTTTCTTTTAGAATTGTTCCTTAAGGTCTCAATCACCACATACAATTTTACTCTGCATTTTTCCCCCCAAGAAATCAAAGAATTGGGTGAAATTAAAATCTGCAAATATCTCTATGATGATCCATAGAGGGGAAGCATAATGTAGTATAGAAATCAAAATATCTAGTTTTTCATTTTGCTTCAGAGCAGTACTCAGCTTCTGTAGGTTGTTAATATTATTTGAGTAATGCAGGAGATAAGTGATCCCTGAATTCTTTAAAGTCATAATATTGTATAACAGTGTAATTCTAACTAGCAAACAGGGAATCCAAAGATCAGACATATAAAGGAGGCTGACTAACCAGGCCTCCAGTAAAGAAAGTAAGTGTACCAAGTTAGTATTATGTGTATTATACTTATAAGTAGATAAGTTTTATTTTACTTACCCCTGAAGTTTCAATGTGACATTTTTAAACTGTTTTTGTAGCCATAATGATTAAGAGTGGAAAATATTAAGAAATGCTAACAAAGCTCTCAATGCTTTTAGGCGGTTATACCAGAAAAATATACTAGCAGGAAATGTTTCAAGGAGTCTTGAACTTGTGTCCCAAAGCACATTAGATCACATGTGATCCCATTTGTAAGTTTAAGTTTAAGCAGTTAGGATGAACTTTTTATTGATAGAAATATAAATTTTATTACACAAAATAAAATTATTTTAATTGAAATAAAAATTACCATAAAATATTCGGTAAATGACAAACTGAAGTATGTTTTGCAATTTGTATGGCAAATAATTTAAAAGACAACAATAAGCAAATATATAAAATGTTGACATAAAATATACAGTGTATTAAAATTCATGAGCATATTATATATTTGCAGTAACTGGAGAAATGAAAAACTTAAAGAAAAACACCATTTTTTACCTCTTGGATTAAAAAAAGTTTTAAAAGCCTGGTAACATTAGGTCAAGGAAAGAATGTAAGAAAACTAATCATTTTATATTCTGTTGAAAGAAATGTAAACTGGTACCATATTTCTGGTAGATATTTTGATAGTATGTATTACCCTGTCTGAGTTAGCATAATCTCTGAATTAACAATTTTATTTCTAGAAAAATATGCTAAATATATACATGTGTATGGAAACATTTATGTACAATATTTTTGCTACAATATCACCTATAATCTGAAAAGTCTGGAGAAGGAAAACAAAGATTCAAAATTAGGGTCAGGTTAAATATTCTATGGTACAATAGAATACTGATGTGTTGAGTTTTGGCCTTTCCAAGCATCAGGCACACAGACTTTGGTTCAGTAACACTCAAACCTGTTAGAATGGCTATTATCAAATGGTTAAAAGCAAAAAGAGAATAAATGACAAATGTTGGCAAGGATATGGAGAAAGGTGAATACTAGTGCACTGTTGGTAGGAATGTAAATTGTAGAAACTATGGAAAACATTATGAAGATTCCTCGAAACATTAAAAACAGAACTACCATATGATCTAGCAATTCTGCTTATGGATATTTATCCAAAGAAAACTAAAACACTAATTCAAAAATATGTGAACCCCCCTATGTATTTATAATAGTCGAGGTGTGAAAAAAATTTATGTTCATTGATGAATGGGTGGATAAAGAAAATGTGAGATATATATATCTCACATTGATGAGATATATATGAAATGGATTTTTATTCAGCCATAAAGAAGGAAATCTTGACATTTGAGACAACGTGGATGGATCTTAAGGATACTACGCTAAGTGAAATAAGTCAGGCAGAGAAGGAAATGCTCAAATACTATATGATATCACTTACATGTAGAATATTTAAAAACCTGCATAACTGAAAGTTGTTAAGAGAGTAAATCTTAAGTGTTCTCATCATAAGGAAAAAATCTGTAACTGTCTATGGGGACAGATGTTAACTAGACTTATTGTGGTGGTCTTTGATCAATATATACAAATATCAAATCACCATGTACAATTGAAACTAATATATGTCAATTATACTTCAATTTAAAAATAATACATTTTTGTGCCAGTTATTTCTTTTCTTGTATTATGTATATAGCAATGTCAGAGGCAGGGACGTGGCGGTAAAGGCCATGGAGTGTATTCAAACCCTGGTTTTGAATTTATGAGCTACATGAACTTAAGGAAGCCACTTCACCTCATCAGCCCACAATAAGCAAATGGGCGCAACCACATTTACCTCAAGGGGAGGGTTGAATCATCTAAGGCATGTAACCGCTTAATACAGTTCCTAATTCAGTTAGCACTCAATAAAACATAGCAAATCTTCCCATTATTGTTCTAAATATCTTTGGTAAAGGAAGTCTTCGGTAACTCTGGAACTCAAACAATATCCTGTGGAGAACTGGGGCCATATTACACTGTACTTTCCTTACACACTTAGAGCTGAAGCACCTTTGCTCTCTATCCTTTGCCTCCTCCTATTTTTTACACCTAGCGGTTGTCATTGCCATATAGGACAGGGCCTCTTTGGGTCAGTAAGTTACCATCCAATTTATGTTCATTCATCTTAGATGCAGGTGGCCTTCCTTATTGCCAATCTAAGCAACTTATTTAAAGTGAATAGAAAAATACAATGAGCCAAGATTGGAGACTATGTTGCAGTTCTATAGTTTAGCCATGATAACAAAAACATTGCCTTTGGGTTTAAGATTTTAAAAATATATATGAAAATGAGATTATATACACCACAAAGAATTCTGGAGAGGACTGAATGAGAAAACATGCTATGCCTACCACATATTGGTTGTTAATGAATGACAGTTGATATCAATACTATTATCATGAGTGCTATTATCATTTTTGTAGTCTCGGTACTTAGCAGTGACTACAGTGATATTTGCATGAGAATGAATAAATGTTGTTATAGTCTTACCGCTGCTCAAGTGGTATCTCTTCTGTGTCTCTGAGAGAGAACCGTGTTTTCTACTGGAAGCAGGCATGTGTGTATTGGTAGCATCCATAGAACGCGCATGGTTCCAAATGGCAAATATTTGTAGCCTCAACCACGTGGCTCAGCGCACCGGTGAGCCCTGCCAAGTGCAGTAGGTTCAGCCCCTTTAAATAAAAATGACTAGACAAAGAACAGTGGAGAACAGATTTATTTATAAACCATCCTACATAGACACAAGGCACAGTTTTGTTTTTGTGACACACCAGCAACTCTTTAAATATTTATTGTCAACCTAGGGAATTCATATGTAGACTGAAGGCATATTCAGGCCTTTAATATGCCATCTCAGCAGGGCCGCTTAAGGCTGCCCATCTGGAAGATGAAACTTTAGAGCCAATTTTAAAACATTTTCTTTCAAGGACAGATAAAACTGCTCCTAGTTGATTTTTACCGTGACATATGAAAGCAAACCTGGGGCTTTTGTATTTGGGAGTTAACATTTAAACCAGAAAGATACATTTTTCCAGAACACCTGTAGCAAAGTAGCGAAGTGCTGCATAGTGAAGCCTAATTTAAATTCAGTTCTGTAAAGCCAGCCAGAAAGCACTCTCTGAATCAGAGTAGAGAGATGTATTTTCCTATTGTGGCACCAAAAGCAATTAAAAAAAAAAAAGTAGAATTTTGTTCTCATCTCTTCTTTTGAGACTTAATGGGTAATGTGTTGAGTTTCTGCCAATTGAATACAATTTCTCAGAATTTTAACAAATGAAGGTCTAAGTGGAATGAAGCAATGTTAACTTTGTCTTTAAATTACTGCTTTACCAGTTTTCAAAATGTCTTGTCATAGAATCTAAAACGCTACTTGGGTTCCTCAGAATCAGTTCATTCAGTTAGTCTGAACAAACACGTCTCCTGTGATTTGAAAGGCTATTCTTTCTTCCCTCCGTAACTCCCTCTCCCTTATGCTCTTCTTCCTTCTCATCCTCCTCCCTCCCTCCACCCACCTTGCCCTTCTTTCCTTCCTTCTTTCCTTCCTTCCTTCTTTATTTCTTAGGTTCTTATTAGCTAGTAAAGTTGGTGTTCAAATGTGAATGTGTCTAAATATTTAACCCCCTTTCCTCTTCGGATAGTTCAAATTATTTTCTTTCAGAAGCTATATTTATATTGTTTTTCCATAAAATAAAGTTATCAAAAAATTTTGTATAGCATTTAATGTGAGGTATAAGGGACATGTGTGGGACAGGAGGAGTGGGGAGAAGGAGACGAGGGTGACGGTAGGAACAAGCATGAGAGCTGACTGCGAGGCCGCAACACAGGCAGACAGAGGTCCTGAAAGCTCCAGCAGAGACAGTTAGGTCACCGACAAAATCCCAACCAAATCCCAGAGCATGATCACAGTGTGGCCCCCACCACCTTGATGGTCAATGCAAAAATTCAAATGAGAAAAGTTAGTCTCTCTGAAACACTTTTCTATAATCTGAATTTTTTTAAAGTTTTACTCTGTTCCAAAATCCCCTTTTCAAGAATAGAAAAGAAACGGTCTATCTCTCTTTCTCTCAATCCTTTGAATATCACTTTCTTGAAATTAATACTGGAATCAAATAGCCATTAGAATCAGATAAAATCCAGGGCAGTAACAGTAGAGGGCAGGAATGTCCCTCTGAATGTTACATTTTTCTAATAAGGTCTGATGTTTCTGGAACAAAGAATATCTGAGTTTTCTGCTTGCACTATATGGGTGAAGATATATATATATATATAGCTTTCCCATGTACTTATATACTTGGCAGTTAGGGCAATTACCCAGAGGAAATGAGTAAAGGGGTTTCCACTCGCACATCGCCCCAGTTTTCATGTTGTTTGAAAACACTGACCATCATTAGCAGGGCTCTTTATAATTAAATGTGTCGGTTCCTCAATTGGAGGGTTATACACTTTCAGTTGGAGAACTATATACAGTCATACCTTGAATAACAATGTTTCAGTAAATTACAAATGACATATACAATGACAGTCCTATAAGAAAATAATGAAGCTGAAAAACTTCTATTGCCTAATGACATCATAGCCGTAGTACAGTTGTACGCAATGCTTTACTCACATGTTTGTGGTGATGCTGTTGTAAACAAGGCGATTGTGCTGACAGTTGTATAAAAGCATAGCACGCACAACTCTGCACAGTACATAATACTTGAAAATCAAAATAAACAACTATGTTACCGGTTTATGTATTTAGTATAGTACACTTTTCATTGTTATTTTAGTGTGTACTCTTTCTGATTATCAAAAACAAAAAAGTTCGCTGTAAAAGAGTATGCTGTTATGCTGACAGCAGCCTCATACATCTGTGTTAGCATGTCTCTTCACTGCATCATTTTTCTCTTGTGCTTCATTTAACCTTGTGTTGTTTTGTATAGTAACACGCTGTATAGGCTTGTAGCCTAGGAGTAATAGGCTATGTCACATAGCCTAGGTTGCAGTAAGCTTATCAACTAGGTTGTGTAAGTGCACTTTATAATGTTCCCACGGCGATGAAATTGCCTACGGATACATTTCTCAGAAAGTATCTGTGTCATTAAGCCAAGCATGACTGTAATTGGGCAAGAATTACTCTTACTGGAAAGGGAATCATTGGGAGAGCTCTTTCTTTTCTTTTTTTTTAGAGAGTAAAGTTTTTATTCACTCTCCAAGAAAGGAGAGGGGCATGGTATGGAGAGATACACCAGAATTGAGGGGTTGGAGCTTTGAGCTTTTATTGGGTTATAATTGGATTTTAAAAGGGTGGGGGGGTTACTGCCATGTGACCCCTGGGCTGTTGAGGGGTTATAACACAAGGCCGTAGTTTATTCCAATGTTATCTTCTGCCTGTGGCTGTAAGGAACAGTTTGTTCTGTTCTTGCTTCCAGTAATTTCCAGTCCTGGGGACAAACTCAGAAGAGTAAAATGGCAGTCATGTTTAACAAGGCCACAGGCCCGCTCAGCAAATGCTGCCACAATAGCAAATGAGGCTGACTTTATCCTTCTATTTCCCCCTCTGGTTTTAAAATGGATTTATTCGTAATAACCTGGCCCAGCTCTGGTTTTGTAGGGATGAGTAGGGATGAAGGTCTCTTCTCCTGTAATACTTCAGGCAGTCTAGGGCTGTAGAGCTGTCCCCGACTGCGGGCCCAGGTCTGGGTCATTAAGAAGAAGAAGGCGGAATTGGACAGCCCGAAAAGCAAGAGCTGTGGCCAGAGGCCATTTTTGGAGAGAACCTTTCAGGGCCTGGATGCTCTGCTGAATGAAGGATATGAGATATTTGAGGAGACATGGCCTAAAAACAAGAATAAAAAAAAAGGCCAGTATAGGTCCGAGGAGGGCAATTAGTCAGGAAAACCAGGACCAGATATTGAACTTAAAATCCTGAAAAAGGAGAGGCAGAGCAGTAGGTGAATTCTGTATGGCTGACACTGCAGCAGTAGCTCTTAATAATTTCACGTCAAAGGATGAAAGAAAAAAAATGAAACATTAGCTTGGAAGAAGACTAGGAAAACTAGCGTTCAATCAGTTTGTGGTTGAAAATTGGACATTGTGATTTCCACGGAAACACAATTTCTTCTCCTAAAATCATTCTTATTTTATTAAACAGGCTGCATATGAGTCCGATTTCAATCTGGCCTGATTATTTGCATGAACACAGCAAGAACAGTAATTGATCACATAGGCTCTTTCAAATCTTCTTTGCTGGAATTTTACGAAGAACCTTCAGACTGAGCTTTAGTCATAGAAGGGCGTAGAAGCCAAGCCACACAGCTGCCACCTGGCTTCGCCTGTACCAGTCGTTTCACTCAAGTCCTTGAGGCTTCTGCTGGGCCTTAGGTTTTTAGAGCCACCTTTCAGGAAAGCAGCCTTTGCTCCTTACCTGGAAAGACTGCCATGAACCACGTGACAAAGCGAGGCACCAGGCCATTTCTCCAAGAGGCTCTAATTGGCTTCAAAAATCAATCTTAACTCCTTAAGGCTTTCTGGTGACACTCAGAGTCCAGGCATGACTCTTTTGATCAGGACATTCCACAGAAAGACTCGGTTAATAAATCCACATTTGGAAACTGGTGCTATTATAAAGAGAACTGATTCTTATTTGGTTTATGCAAACAAACATATGCCATGAAAATAATACTTACTCATTAAGAGCTGCTGAATTCTGGAGGGATAAGGTAGGGAGGAAAATATAAATGTTTCAATATTGCTTATAAGGGTATAATTTACAAATTGTTCTAGGGGGAAAAAGTTTCCTTATATCTGGAAAACAAAAAGATTTAAAATTAGCAATATTTTGAATAAAGTCACAAGAAGAACAATGATCTTTTGTTTGTTTATCCCACATAACCAATATTGTTTGTCTTATTTTATTTCCATGAATTCAGTTATTCTAAGGGTTCTATAAATCTTTATTTACTTCAAAGATGTAACCTACTTAGATACCTGTAATTTAAAGTAAGTCAGAGTCATTTTCATGAACCTGTTCAAAGATACATTTGCAAATGCATTAGAGTAAAATAGCAACTGTTTATAAATGACCAAATTTAAAAGGACATAGTTATAGATCTGATTAAAATGCAGTTGATAAACAACAATGTACTACAAATGTACTACAATCATATGCAGACTTACATCATTAAGGCTGGATCAGGAGGCACCCTAAAAGGGGTTGTGGTGGGTATCTTGCTCTCCCCTCTTCTCCATCTCGCCCTGTACCCCAGAAGTCTGACACCCATGAACTGGATCAACAAACTCCTTTGCCTCCTGGCTTCTGGTTGGGTTTAGTCAGGAAGAAGCACCAGCAGAATATCAGAATGAAGGAAAAGAGTGAGGTCAATCAAGGTAGTTACTCCCTCAGCTTTATTTCCTGCAGGGCCACTGAGCGGCTGCATCCACTGACTGCTCTGTTTCCTTTGTTCTTTTAAACCTGAAGGTGGTAACAACATCCTGTTATCAACCCAGAGTATCTACACTCTGATGATTTTCTTACATCTTGCTGATACTTTTGTAAATAGCCCCTTATTAAACACTCCTCAAATAAATCCAGTTTCAATATGCTTTTTGTTTCCTGATGGGACCCTGACCAGTAAATTCTACTTGCTTTAAAAACAGTAGAAACAAGCTACTCGGAAAAGTACTCAGCTCAAAATACTTGATGGGAGTTTGTGAACACAGTAAGAGTTTTTCGAGAATGATTGAAATCACCACAGGAAAATAATGAGAATCCTTATCCTCTGGGTTCTGACTCTTAGTATATGCATTAGGTGCAAATGCATGCTGTGTGGAGTGTCACTTTACCTTGTTTGAAGACTTATCGTTGAGTTCCTGATAATGCCATTGTTCCAGTTTGTTTCCAGAACTAAGTCTTAACTGATTTCTACAGAGGTTTTGCTTCTCTTTCTTACCTTCTCTCCTAACTCATCTGTTCTGCAAATTGCTTGTAGTCTGAATACCATTATTTTGTCATGTATAATGTACGCCCACTTTTTTAGCCCAAATTTAAGGGAAAAAAACTTTTGTTTTAACTTTTTAATTCAATTTTTTTATTATTTATATTTAGATACTTGTTTTTTGTATTATAAAAGAATTTTACCATTTATTTTTGAGCATTTTATGATACAAGAAATTTTATGTAACAAATAATTACAAAACACAAGAACAGTAACAAGGTATTTCAGATACTACCCATGTATAATGAACATGTTTATTTTTCTCTCAAAACTGTGGGGGGAAAAGTGTACATTATGCACAGCAAAATATGGGTACTTTCCCTGTTAACTCTGGAAATGACTTCCTTCTTTCACTCAGAGTTGTAGCTGTATTCCTGTTTTGACTTCTTTACTATGTTGCTGGAGAGAAGGAAAGGGTTTTCTTCTAATTCTTAAAACCACTTGGAATTCCTTATTTGTGTCTATCAATAGATGTTGGTTTTATGTCTCCACACCTTCATTTCAAATCATTTGGATGAAGTACTGTGTTTTGTTTTTGGTTTTTTTTTGTAAACCAAATCAGTGCTGAAAGACCTCTTTTCGGTTTCACTCTTCTCATTCTGTTAGCCAGCTGTCACTCTGTTCTCACCTCAGTATGGGTATAGCAGAACCAAACAGTACCTGCCTAAACAGCAATGTCCAGAGGCAAAACAAAAAGGGGAAAAAGTCCTCCTGTGCCTTTGTAAGATCTAGAAAACCTTCTTTTCAAATCCCCAGCCATATTTTCCTCTCCTCTCATTGACCTGAATTAGGTTACATGGTACTCCATAATCAATCATTTTTAATAAGCAATGAAATTATCAAAATTGGCTTAATCAAACCATAATTATCTAATAAACATAATTGGGTTATCAAGATTTCTGCCTTGGGGCAGAAACTAGCCTTCCTTGAAGCATTCCCTCAAGTAGAGATGCTGACAACTGACAGGGAAAAAAAAA
>PVJD01005876.1:0-107522 GCA_004026545.1 Mormoops blainvillei | reverse complement strand
TTATTTTAACTTATTTTAACAAGTATCAGTAACAAAAGACTGAAAATTATCTTTATATCAAATTAATGATCTAAACTAAAATAAGCTTAATGCTGTCACAAAATAACTGTGACCACCTGTTTCCTAATTTTTCTCTATTTTAGCTTTCACTAATATTCAAAACACTACAAGCAGACGACTTCTCTAAATAAAAAACAGTTAATCATTGTGCTACTTTATGTAAAAATCTTAAGTGATCCTTAGTTGCTCTAATAGCAATAAACCAAGCACTTCAGGACAACATGTCCCATCACACAGAATTTGGACCATGCTTCTCTTATAATCTCATCTCTCATCACTGAACTTTTTTGTATTGTGTCCACCTTCCAGTGCTACCCATACATTCTCCTATCTGATTATCACAGCAACTTTCTGTTAAGTATGATAATTTTCTCCATGACAAAGATAGAGCATTATTTGTTCAAAATTTGATTGACATTCTCAATAGATCACAGTACAAAAAAATTACAACTGGATTCTCACACTCTCTCCCTGCCTTCTTGGTCACTAAAGAAGCAGTTCTTTTACTTTCTAGCTATCAAGGGAGTTCAGCTCTGACAAGGAAGCATAACAAGTACCCCTAACCCCTTAGGTTTCATACGTCATTTTGATATTTTCTTCCTAGAATACACAACTCACAGTTTCTTGAGCTGAACAACTGCATACAAATCAGTAAACCTAGGTTCTCTTAGAGAAGAACTCTGTCCTCTGTTACTCCATCTCACTGAGCTCCGATGATAGACATGACCATGGGAAATGAATTCTTATTTCATGTGTGCAGGTATAGAGGAGACTTTCCAGTATTATTTTTCCTCTTAAAAAGTAATTTACATTTATTTCTTCTATAACTCATATGACCATTAGTTACCTGTCTTTTCCCCTTTCTTTTTCTGCTCATTTTTCTTTCGATTTTTCTTCCTTCTCTCCCTCCTTTTTCCTCTTTTAACAATTTTCATATATTTTTATAAAAAAAATATATATATATTCAGATCTCTGGCTTTTAAGTTCATTTTTATTACATCTTTGCAAATGAAATATTTGAGAATGCCATTATCTAAAACATATTTACCAGGGACCTCACCCAAATTTCCTACAAGCTTAGTTGTAAAATTTTGGATAAATTCAACCTTTTCAGGTAGTTCTCTTTTTTTCAAATTTTAAATGAAGAGGATAAATATGTTGGTTTGTGGTCAGTTATAGTGGTGATGTTATACAAGTCTAACTGATTTTAAAAAGTAATTTTTTTATGGGTGTTATTCTGCTTCTGGCAATGTCCCTACATATTGATGCCTTTTAAGTGATTGGATTACTTGGCATTGTTAAAAGACTTTTAAATTAAAATAATTGTTTATATCCTTAGCACATGTAGGTGGAATGCAGAGAAGTAATGCTCTTGTTTATTCTCAAAGTCTATCTTCTTGTTCTTTCCCTAATTTTGCACCTATTTTATTAAACTTGTGAAAGTGACAAATAACTACCATAATATTTTCTTCCCAATGATTGCTTACTGCTTTGCCCCTACAATTGTTGACATTTTATTTGTCTAGGGTTTTCTGATTTACCTTGCTATAATTGTACAGATTTTTTTTTCCAGAAAAATTCCTCTCTTCCCATCCTGTTCTAGCGTCATAAGATTATTTCCTTTCTATTTTTGCTGGAGAAAATTGTTGTCCTTTGTCCAAGACTAGGTCAGCAGGTCTTTTTTTCTGCATCTGTCTTTTCTCCAATTGCCCAGCTTTTCTTCTCTTCCTTGAGCTAAGGTCACTAAGACACAAACTGCTGAAGCCAGGTTCAATTCAAATGGAAATGTCCAGAAAGTTCACTTTAATTTTTTGTACAAACAATATTTTCTAGTCAGCTGTAGTAGTAATAAAGGTACTGTTTTTTCCAGTATCTTATTATGTACTCTACTTCTCGATTGGTTCAAAATCTAGACAGAAAAAGAAAGTGGTGCAGTCTCTTCATTAAGTCATAAGAAATATCAACCCAAAACCTGATCTTTTTGTGACCCAAGAGCTTTTAAAAGAATTTATTGGTTAAGAGGATCTCCTTAAATTCCTTAGAGTGCAAAGTCCCTAAATAAACCACCAGTTATCAAAATGTCTAAGCCCAAGGTTACTGGTTTCAGGGCCTTTTCATAGTAAATGTTAAAGCATATTTGAGTGATTAAGAGTTATAATAAATAACCTCTTTATATAAATATAGTGTATTCTGTAATTCACCTAGCAAAAGAAAGCTAACAGATGGTGTTTCTGTTTCTGAAATGACCTACGACATTACTGAGATTGTTATATATACAGGGGTGGGCAAATGTATGTTTACCATTGTTCATATAGAAAAATATATAATACAAGAATAAACTGGGTTTCGCATGCTCACAATGGTAAACCTACTTTTCCCCACCCCTGTATATTATTTAACTGAGGTTTTCCAGATTAATAAGACATTATGGTTTCAGTTTAGAGCACATGTTGTGCTGTAATCATCTTTGCATTATCCCTACCACATAGCACAGTACCTTACACATAATAGGAATTTAACAAATGATTGATAAAATGCAGATACCTTTATTTAAAAGAGGACTGTGTGAAGTAAACTCTATATTGAATATACATTAATTTTCTTCTGAAATTCATTAAAAATCTATGAGTAAGGTATAGACCTCACTTAACTGGCTAGAAGCAAAGCTTACCTCAGTCAACAAAACTCCACAAAGGGAACAAGTTTATTCAATATTTAGATACTTTCTGGTGTTTGAATTACACAGGCAAAGGGCAACAGCTGTTTATAAATTTCTTTAGCATTACATTCTGGCTTTGGAAAATCAAATTTCTAACATAGAGAATGTATTCGTCCTTAGGAGACTACTTAATCCAATAGAAATTTGGCAGCAGCAACTGGCTTCAAGACTTAGGTCTCACTATGTGCTCATTGATCCTGGAAAATGTGGTAAGCACATGGGTTAGGATCCATGCACTAACCAGAAATATATCTGGTAAGCAATCATAACAATATTTATTAGAATCATGATGACTCACCTTCTGTTATATAAAATAGAAGAAACACATCTTTTGGAAATTGTTATGTACTAGGTTTCTGTTTTCATATTTTTCTGAAATATTATTAAATTTCATTTGTTTATATCTAAAAAATTTAATCAGTTCTGATTATAAACAAGGGCTCATGGAACACCTACCATATTTTGCCATATATAATGCGCACTTTTTTGCCCAAATTTTTAAGGGAAAAATAAGTATGTGCATTATACATGGGTAGTACTAATTTCGTATCTCTATAAATGTTTTTAATTCTTTTATTTATGTTTATGCATTAAAAGTTTAACTCTAGAAAGCAATAATGATATCTGTATGCAAAATAATACCCTGGAATATGATTATCAGTTCTGTTTCTAAATATAAATAAATTAAAAATGAAATTAAAACAAAATTAAACAGAATTAAAACAAAAAAATTTTTTCCTAAAAGTTTGGGCCAAAAACATGGGTATGCATTATACACAGCAAAATACAATAAATCAACTCCCCACACCCATCTCTGTGCAACTCACCATGCATAATTACCCAGTTTCTTTATAACATATTTGTTGTTTGAGCATTTACTTGCCAATGAGATTTCCATCATTTAAAAGGCAATTATGGTTTTGCCCAGATCAGAGATCCCAATCACATCGAGGCCACCAGATTGTAAGTAAAATTGAATGTACATATGGAAATTGATCTCTGAATAGTTTCCCAGCCCTGTGCCCTACATTTAGTACTTATTCTTGTTTCATGGGATACCTCAAGGGGAAAACAAATAACATACCCCCAAAAGAGTTTCATTTTTGAAATTATTCTACTTTCAGTAATTTTAATAACTTAATAAATTTATTCTATCCACACTTACTTTTTAAAGAAAACATTTTCAATAAGCCTAGGCCAGAAAATATTATTAAAAAAGAAACCCGTGTCTACAACAAATTGAAGACATTTATTTATTTGTTTTGTTGTTAAGTGGAGAAAAAAGTGCTAAGCCAACAGAGTGAAAAACATATGTTTATATGACTACAAGAACAGCCATATCAAGCAGATCCTGTTGGTAAGATATTTGACAAAGTAATAAGAAAAGAAGGAAAATTCACATCTTCAATATAAAAATTTTGTGTAAACTATATAAACAACACAGTGCACTTTCTGCATACTTATTATTCCATTTTGAATAAGGTAATACTCTAATGTAAGTACTGGTAGTAGCTACATACATTTAAAGAATTTACTATTTGATTTCATTTTTATACAATGTATAATAAGGTGTTTATACTGAATATTACAGAAAAAATCCTCCTCCTGGAAGTTATGTTGGATGATACTAATATGAGTGCTAAGAGTATTGTTACTGTTATAACATATCTGCTTAGGAGGAAAAGGAATGGAATACATATTTTTTTCTTTGTCATGATTAATGTAAGACATTAAAATACTTCATGAAATTTGAAATAATTTCTTCTTGAGATAATCAGAAGTGTGAGAACATGATTTTGAAGTGAGAAAAAAAGCAATGTGTTTGGAATGGAAAGATCTGCATTTGAGATATGGATCTCACCTTCCATCTGCATCCATTTACTTATTTGTGAAATGAGTGAGTTGCTCTGATGGGAACGCTTCTTTTCAAACAGTGAGTGAATACGTTCCAGACACCAGTTTAAGTATCTGTCTTTGAAGTTGCTCGGACTCCATGGAAATGATTCAACAAGCCAAAGACTTGTTTCACTAACTCCGAAAAAGGACTAGGTAGGCCCACACTATTCAGCCCTGATTTTATCACCCTCTGGATACAGTATTCGTATAGAGCAGAAGGTAGGTAGTGATTGTGTTCAGAGAACCTTTTAATCCTGTAAATATGACAGATCACAAACCCTTTTTAATGAGCTGAGCCTCCCTTGGCATGATTATCCCTAACAGAGGGCCTACCATACTGTTTGATGATTATGCATTTACTACTTTATCTTTCCTTACTAGAATGCAAACATCATGAAAATATCATGAAAAAGGCAAAGGATATCTTTCCTCCACACAATATCTAGTGTCCTTTGCAAGGAATGGTGTTTGAAGTCTCTAAAATGGCCCTGACCAGTGTGGCTCAGTAGGTTGAGCATCGTTCAACAAAGCAAAGGGTCACCGGTTCAATTCCTAGTCAAGACATATGCCTGGGTTGCAGGCCCGCATGTGAGAAGCAGCTGATCCACATTTCTCTCTCTCATCAATGTTTCTCCCCCTCTTTTTCTCCCTTCCTTCCCCTCTCACTAAAAATAAATAAACAAAATTGGAAAAAATCTTGCCTTTAAAGCCTCTATGATGAACCATTGAGTAAAATAGGGCTTCAAAATGCAAGAAAATATTAAAGATTTAATCAGCAAAATGAATGAGTCCATTTAATTTGGGTTCTTCATTTATATTATGCATTTTATTTTATTTTTCTTATTATTACCTCAATTGAAATATTTATGAATTTATATAAAATATACATGTCCTTGAAATCAAATATTTTTTATCATTAAGGTAATCTCTCTAGAGTGGCTGACTCTCAATACTATGGGAGTCGCTCAGCCAAGAGTAGAGAATCACATAACCTCTCTTCTATCACAACAGCACCATAATCAGACAACAGGTATCCTATTTCAGGCCTCCTATAGGAAAAAAAATTAATATTAGCTTATTTTAAATATAATTTTGGAACATAATTTTGCTGTACAGTTGCTTAAAATTGAACATAAAAGAAAAACCTTTAAATAGAAGAACTTCAGATTTAACACAATGCACATTTGTTACATACAAATTAGAAAAATATATTTATATTTTATTGAACAGTTTGCTTCACAATATTTTTTCCATTGGCAAATAAAAATATATTGTACACAATATTATTTAAGAAATTTAATGGTGTCATTTAATGAGAAAATAACTGTTATTGAATTGACATGCTTATCCTTGTTGTAATTAGACAGCGTAGCGGCTATATATCTCTTCCTTTGCTTATTGATTTATCAAATCATAGGGTATACATGCTTTCAGTTCTAAATTATATAATCTCTATGCATCTGAGCCAAACAAATCCCAGTGACTTTAAGGTAATCAGACAGTTGGCAAAAACACCTGTATCTGTAACACCTGGTGGCAGTAAAACATAAATGCAGACTGGTCTCTTAAAAATTAGTCTTTAGGATCCTGAGTATTTTGGCAACAATAAAAGCAACTATAAAGTAACACAAAAAAATCAAATTGTACGAATAGCAAATTATGCTTCAAATGAACCACTGAAAAAATATGTAGAAAAACAAAAGTAATTTAGATCTACCTCTTTCTGTTCTGTGTCACCTTTCTCAATTTTGCTTAAGTAAGCTAAAGCAGGAGGAACAAATTGCGGCAATCAAATGCAGGAAATATATCTTTATTTCATTTGTAAGATAAGCAAAGGGATCTTGATATATCAGCTTTTGGAGGCAGAGTGGATATGTAGAGAGCATCATCAAAATTCCCATGGCTTAACTCCAGAAGATTCTCAAAGCAAAAAGAAACCAATTTAGTTCTAACTTAATTGGATGAAATCTAAGAGTAATCTACTGCAGACTTTGTTGAAATTACCCTGGTGTTTGGTATTTACAACATATGTACTTGAGTTTCGCAGAAAGTTGATTGTTTCAAGTCTTTTGCATGTAAATTCGCCATAGATAAGGAAATGTATGCAGTATCAAATGCAGGATGATGAACCTGATTATCGGTGTGCCCTCTGCTGAATGAAGGACAGGTCTTTGAATGATTACTGAGCCAGATATTAATTTTTATAAAATACTGAGAGCACCTAATATTTTCAAGAATCATTCTATTTCTTTTCAAGTTATCTCTGTCATATATTTTACTTTCATTAACACAGTCCTTGATAAATTCTCCCAACTTTTTCTCCTTCCTTCCTACCAAATCCTGACTTCTGCCCCTTACTTTCTCATAAATTGTTTTAACAATTTCAGCAATGAACACCATATTGCCAATTTTGATGCTACTTTCTCCATCTCGGGGTTGTTTGCTCACTTGGCTTCTGTGACACTCATTCCTTGGCTTACCCTTCTCTGGCTCTCTCAGGTTCCCCTCCTATTGTAACTCTTTAAACATCTTTCTCCTCCTTGCTTTTCTTGGGTCATTATTAATCATCATCTTTGCTGATCACTCCCAAACGTACAGTTCTCTCCCATAATGTCCTTGAACTTTACATTTTTATATATGACTGTCTGAAGGATATCTACATATCTCTGTGTGTGTTTGAAGTCATTATCTCATCTCTGAACTTCATTCCTTGTTATTTATTCCATGCTTTTCCAGGACATGGCAAAACCATCACATATAAAATTAAGAAGCTGTGTGGTTTATCTTGTTCTTTCATCCATATTTCTAACCAACCAAATTTTACTTTTCTCACATCTCCTACTTCTCAATCCATCCTATTTATTACTTCTGTATCTATTGACACTGCTCAAATTCTTCTCATTCCCTCTTGAGCGATTGTGATTGAGTTTGCCATGCCTCTCCCTTGTGTGTTTCAGATCCATATTTTACAGAGTTGCCGGGCTGAACTCAAAGAAATAAAAAATTGAACATAAACGGTTCTCAAAGTAAAGTCCACAGAAGAACAAGATCAGGAAAAAACTGGGAAACTGTTTGAGATTAAAATCTTAAACATTATCCCAGAACAACCAAATGAGAAACTCCAGGGGTGGGGCCCTGGATCTTTGTTTTACAAACTCTCCATGTGATTTGAATGTACTTTCCAGTTGGAGCACCATTACTCTATGGCATAAAATCTAAGCCACATGCACATACCATCTAGTCTCTTATTTTCTGCTCTGGCCTCTTTACTTTTTCTGCCTGAAATATAACCTTGGCACCTGCAGTCATCTAAATTCCTCATTGCTGTCATTTAGATGGATCAAATGACCTCACCTCCACAATTTTTCTCCTGACTCCTAGACTTTCCATCTTCCCAACTTCTCTAGTTTTTGGTGTTTAGACCTATAATTTGTTAACCCACAGATTTCATTGTTACAGTTTCTCCAAATGAAACTGTATGATCTTTTGGCTGAATGATGGTGTGGTTTTAACTTTCATATTTCTAAAGCTCAAGCACAGTGTTTACAAATGCTAAATAACCAAAAATAATGTCTTTAATATACTAAAAAATGAATAAGATTGATGCTACGTCCTGAGGCCCTGTGTTCTTACCCAGAAAGAAATTGTATATGTATGTTCCTCTAAAACAGTATCTTTGGGCTTTTGTAGCAAGATGAGACTTTTAGATTTTATTCATTCACATTCAGGTTTAGACCTACAACAAAAATCACAAAAACACATGAGTAGTTGAGAAAGAAGAAATACCACATAAGTGCTTTAGCCACAATCTGACTGTTAAATAAATTGACAGAAACTATTTCAAATGCAACATGGCCACATAAACTATTTTGTTCAACGGACAGCATAAAAGTCCTTGGTAATAAAGCATGTTTGAACACTAAAGAAGTGATTTAGTTAAATGGAGGAGAATGATTGTGCATGAGAAAATGGCTGACATGAGAAGAAACTTTCATATAGTAGATAAAAACAGTGAACATCCAGAGATGGAAGAGAGGTACTGAGAAGGGGGGAAATACTCACGTATTGAGACTGGTGTTGACAGGATGATGTCAAGAAAAGCTTCAGAATTTAAGAACTATGGGCATATATTGTTGACAAGGCAATCAGAAATAAAATATATAGAGATTTTACAGATTTTTACATATAGATTTTTTTACTGTTCAATATGAGAAAGACAAACAAAGATCAAGAGATTTGAATAGGCACTTCACAGAAAAGAAAATTCGAATTGCATAAGAATTAATGAAAAAGTTCCTGTCTCCTTATAAATACAGAAATATACATTAAAACATCAAGGAAATACTCCTACACACAGGAGATGAGCAAAGTCTAAGAAGTCTTTTACATTGAAGGGTTGGTGAGGACACAGAGCAATTAAAACTCTCTTCCATTGTAGTGACAGTGGGGCAAAGTGGACGGGAATACGAGCAGCTTGGAAAATAGTTTGACACTTTCTAATGCAACTAAAATGTGAATGTCAGTAATAATAGCCCAGCAATTGCACCTTTGCATATGTGTCTAGAAAACTTGCGCTTAAGTCTACAGTAAATACTCACAGTAGCTTTATTTTTAGTAGCTCAAAGTGACAAAAACAATTGCTCACCACTAAAGACCAAACTGACAGTAACCAGAGGGGAGGGGAGAAGGAAATAAGGGGGAAAAAAAGGGGAAGGGTGACCAAGGAGCAATTATAAAGGACCCAAGGACAAAACCAAAGAGAGGTAGGATTGAGGGTGGGAGGTGTGGGTGGGTGGGGCAGGAGACAGTGGTGGGGGAAAATGGAGACAACTGCATTTGAACAACAACAACAAAAATTATGTTTAAAAAAAGAAAAGAAAAATAAATTATAACACATAATTCTTTCCAAAATGGAAAAAAAAATTGTGAGCCCCTTTCTTTATAATCACCATCACATTGATTAATTAATTAATTAAAATATAAAGAAAGATAAAGAGAAGGGCAATTCTTTGACCACTCTAGTTGGCAATATGATTAGTTAAACCATAGAATGAGGTCCCTGCAATTCAGGGACCGGCGAGTGACAGAGAGGGCTGTGACACAGGATAGAGAGGAAAATACTATCTGGTCAGGACTAGAAAGGGGCTTTGGGGTTTTTCTTCTTCCTCTATTATTCCCAGAAGAAAGTAGATAGCGTTTAGCCCCCTACTCCACTCTATTCTACCAGATGAGTGGAGTACGAACGAAAAATATTACTAAAATTTGATTTCCCTATTTTATAATAGATCTTTAAGATATTTATGCTCCCATTACTAAAAAGGAAAAAGAAAAAGACAAGTCACAAAGGAAACATGAAAAAATGCATTCTGTGGGAGCAGGTAAGAAGAATATTTTCTTATCAAAAGTTAAATTGAACTAATTCTACATCTGATTCTGGATCCTGGTTTGTGTTTGAGCTAGTATATTACATCATTCTTGTATTATCAAAGGGGTAATCTATGTTGACAAAATGCCACTATTTCTAATACATAGTGTATTTTAAAATCACACCTCCTTCTTGTATGGACTGATTATTCAGGACTAATATAAGGAAGAAAACATGAAGAAAGAGCAAAGCAATTTCTTCTCAGTTGTTCTTAACAGAAAGCAACTAAAGGTTTTTAAATCGATACACATAAGAACCACATAGTAAAACACCATTAATTGTGCAAAGATGGGGCAGTAATCATTATGAAAGAAAGAGAAGAAAAAAACAATCTTCTCTGGAAAAAAAAATTCTGTTTTCGTTTAACATTTGAAGTTCAATTATCTGAAAATGAGTTTAATTCTTTAATATACTATAACTACAGTATGGAAGGAAAAGCTATGTTTTTAAATAATTGTTTTGGTAGGTTTTAAAAGTTAAAAACTTCTCTCAGAGACACTTAAGAGTTTGAAATGCCAATAGAAAAAGAAAATACAAAGAAGCAACTTAGTATTTATTTTTACATCACAGATATCATAAGGAAATGTGCTTCAAAGGCAATTATGATGGCGGCTTTTGAGTAACAACAATGTAAGTTGGCAGACTGAACATGTGTTAAAGCTATAAAGTTGAGATAAACTTTAATACCATGAAAATAAGAGCCTGAAATGATTAACAATCCTATAAAGGTGGTAGAAACTCTAGCAGGTCACTTAAATATTGAGCTTCTGTGTGTATGTTTGCACACATGAGTAGAAAGACATTTTCCTCTCAAATATTTATGGACACATAAATGAGCATCCCAGTCATCTTAAATTATGTATTTCTGCATTTCTACTTTAAATAAACCGACATCAACTAGCATTCCTTTCATTGGGGAATAAACGCATTTCGCATCCAGAATTAGTTATGGAACACCAGACTCTATATTTGCTAAGCCTCCCTCAGACAAGCTTAGTGTTTCTTACAAGAGAAATAGCACCGACCTGCATATGCTGAAATTTTTAGTTCATGAAACTTGATCCAGGGATTTGCTCAGCAACTGCAAAGTTAGAATTTAACCTGTCTGTTTCTCCATTTCCCTCCATCTGGATCCAAAGGAAAGATTTGATGGTAGAGTGGCAAAACTCTACCATAAGGAAGTTGAGATTCACCCAGTGATCTCCTGTATCATGTTGTCTGTATTTTCAAATATTTTAAACTCATAGAATATTAAGACAAAAGTACACAAAGTAAGAAACTTTAATGGCATGTCTCTATATTTACTAGATATGGGGTTCTTGTAAAATTAAAATATTTTGATTCAAAAATGAAAATTTAAACAAATAATGATAACAATAATTACAGGGATTAAATTTCACATAGATCAAGTGAGCATAGCTTTCCTTATTAATGAGATGTGTATATCTTTTTGTATAGTACCATGTAAATGTCATAATAAGTAAGTCAAAATATGTTTTGTATAAATTATGAATATGAATATAAATTATAAATATGTATATTTATATGTTCACATGTCCAGGTACTTATGTTTGAATACTTCTGTGTGTTTACTATTTTGAAATTCTTTGTTTTCAGGTGTTTATTTTAGCTTTTGCCCATTTTGCCCTACTATCTTTTTCTTACTTTATTATAGAAATTTCAAAATTGTATTCGAGAAACTAGAGTCAGAAGTTATACATGACTTCTTAGGACACTAGTAATAAAAATGAAATTTAATACTATATATGTGACCCTAGGAAGCACATGAAGATTTCCTGATGAAAGAAGGTACCTGTGGTAGAATGTAGCAATGACTCAACTAAAATGCTGATGATATTGACAATCTTCAGCATTTTATCAATTATGAAGTTGCTCCTACATTAAACGTTCACACCATTTATTCAAAGTGTTGTCTAAACCTTAAAACTGTCCTTCACTTGGCAACATATTTAACGGTTATATTGGGCATTGAATTGTGTCTCCCCAGATGACGTGTTCAGATCCTCACCCCTGGTGAACTTGCCCTTATGATTGTGAACATATTTGGAAATGGGGCCTTGGCAGGTGTAATTAAGATGCCAATTAAGATGAGGTCATCCTGGAGTAAGGTGGACCCTGAATACAGTTTAACTTGTGTCCTTATAAGAAAGTGAGAAGAGGCATAAAGAGAGAGACCCAGCGAAAGAAGGCAACGTGAACACACATTATTGTGAGAGAGAGGCAGAGACTGGGTGACGTGTCTACAAGTCAAACTTTGCCAGAGACATCAGAGCTGAGAGAAAGACATGAAGCAAATTCTCTTTGTGAGGCTTCAGTGAGAGAACAAGGCCCAGCCATCTTGATTTGGAAACTTTTAGCATAAGAAATGTGACAGAAATTTCTCTCTCTTTTTTTAAGCCATCCAATTTGTGGTAATTTGTTACAACTGTCACAGGAAATGGATGTGATAAAAACAAATTGTGATATGTTAATTTAACTCCAATATATTTTAAAATATTCTACAAACCTTATCTACTTAAACTACATATCTATTTAAACCTCATGTATTATTAATCATTCAATTTTTTGAATAGATAATTGCTGAAAGCCTAATGAGGTTTTGCTTGAGAACCAGATACACTTTTGGGATAGCGACGATACAAACAAGGTCACTCTAGCCACAGAAGTGGTAGAAGCAGCCTATGAGGACAAATGAGGAGGAAGAGTGATGAGATTATGATAGGGCAGGAAATGCAGAAAGCTGCTCTCTTATGGTACATCAAATCGACAGGACACCCATAGCCTCGTAGAAGCCTCGCATTGTGTAGAGAGCTGTGCAGGAGACACCTGCAGAGTTGAAGGAACTACGGGGTATAAGTCCCTGAGTTAAGGAGCTTGGTGCTTTCTCTGTCATAAACTTGTGAAAGATATTTTCAAGAGTTCCTATGGAAAATACACAAGTTCATAGACAAAAATATGTGACTGGCATTTTTCTCTTAACCATCATGATATATTTTCCTAAAACTATCTGCATCCTAGAGTAGTACTCCAAGCTGTCCCTTTCCCTTAGTGTTGTAGACTCTGGTGAAGGACCTATGTTCTACCTTTCTCAGTAGAAGAAAGGCCAAATAGAAGAAAGCTGTTCTTTTCATTATTGCTGTATTATAAACCATCCCCAATTCAGTACTACTTATGAATGGCTGTAATAAATTACAAAAAATTAGCAATCTAAAACATTTAGTTTACCTTTCTCATAATCTTGTGGGCTAGTGTATTTATTTATTTTTTATTACTGTGCAAGTACCAGAAACTAAAGAACATAAAACAACACCATTTATTATCACAAAATTCTTTTGGATCCAGGGCCTGGGCATAAAATGGCTGGGCTTTCTGCTCAGGGTCACAGAACGCAGCTTCCATCTTCCAAGCCAACAGGAGAGCTCTCTTTCCACTATGCTATCAGAGAATCTTATAAAGTATAATCACAGGAGTGACTATCTTATTATCTTTGTCTGATAGAACACAGCGTAATCAAAGGAGGGAACATCCTCTCATATTCACAACTCTTGCCCACATTCAAGGGGAAAGGAATATACAAGTGTGTATTCTGGAGCCATCTTCGAATTCTGCCTGTAAGAGTGAGGAGTTAGGAAAGAGCTTGTCTGGGCAGTTCTCCCTTGCCTGGGACTCGCATGCAGTGCAGTCGGATGTCAGTTCTCTGCCATCATTTAAAAGTTAAGATGGTCTAGATACCTAAGGTGGGTGACTTACGTGAAGGTATTGATGCTGCCTGTCATCTGGGAGACATGATCAGAAGGTTTACACGTGGGCTTTCCAAGATGGAGGGTCAGGCTTCTCACATAGCAATTGACTTCTTCTGGGTAAAATATTCAAATAAAGCAGGCTGAAGCTGTCTGGTCTCTTCTGACCGGAACTGGAAATTGCATCATGTTATTTTCTTTATACCCTAGTGTTTACACCATTTTCAAATCCATCTGGGTTTGAGGGTCAGGAATTCTCAATGGGAGGTGTGTCAAAAAATGTGGAGGCATAAATTTAAAGCTCCACAGAACACTAGAATATCAGGACAGTCAGTAAAGTTACCAATGTCTATGGGGCTCCATGTAACAATGTCAGTGATACCTACTAAGTAAAACTCTTAAAATTAGAAAAGATGGCACACATAGATGTATCTAGGACACAAGGGCAGCAATTTTGTTTTGTTCTGTTTTCTCCAACATTTTTCTTGTACACTTCACCTGTTATTTTCACTAAGGGTTTTATCCTGGTTTTATATCAAAGGAGGGTATACCTGATACTTTTTCTGAGATATGGTTTGTGTAATGTGATAATGAGTGCTCCTTGATTAAAGTCTGGGTTTTCAATAATTCCCATCCTTTTAGGTTCACAGGCATTCTAGTTTTGTCAGATTAGATCAGTCTACATGCAAAACACATTCACAAATCCTTGGCAATCTCCACAGATAAATTTTCCTCATCGTTTCCTTGAGCTGAAGCAGGAAGTGACTCCATGTTCATCATCTTCCTCACAATATTAAATTTTTCCCTTTTAATATGACCTCACATATAACACAAATTCCCAACACTTCTTCAATCTTCATAATGAAATCATGAAGTACATCTTTCATTTTTTGGTACAACACATATATTTTACTGGGTACTCATAAGACTTTGAATTTGAATATTACCTCTGTTTTTATGCCAGTTTTTACTTAAATGTGTACTTGCTAAGGTTTCCTTTCCTACTTCTTTAATTCTAATGACTTGACCACTATTTACATAATTAAAGTATCTTAATGAATGTAAATAACTATTAGCCAAAGAGTTAAATGGCCCCCTAACTTCTTTGATTTAAAGTCCTCTCTTCATTCTAACAAATGAAAAGCTTTTTCAGTTAGTTTCATACTGGCACCTATACTTGGAGATGTACAGTAACAAGTGAAGTTAAAAATTAATGTCCATACAACAAAAATGTTAATATAAAATCGTTTGAAAGTTTTAGTTCTGGAAATTTATGATTAAAATACATTAAAATATTTCATACATATCTTTAATATAAAGTAGGGGTTTATTATCTATTGGCAGTATAAGAGAGATTGATATTTAATTATGAGATGCACTTAAATTAGAAATCATATCCTGTAAAAAATTTTGCCTGTTTTTACTTGACCATTAAGCAAACATACAAAATCAATACTTTTTACACATCATGATGCTTTTAAAAATGTATAATTTCACAAGTCCTGCACAAGTGATTTTGGTACTGTGAGTAGTCTGGGCTTCATGATGGGATTAAAAGTGCTGTTTTCTTTGTTTCTTTGCAGTCTGTGGTTTCCTCTTGATGCCTTGAAGCTTCTACAAAGGTGTGACTGATGATGTTCCTGGGGAAGGGTCACCAGAGGAGATTCATTTAACCTTCCCACAGTTCTTGGGATGTTTATTTTAAACGTTTTCCCATAAGCACTTTATGTGTTAGAACAGGTCCCTGGGTTCTAATAACTCAGAAAAGCTTACATTTGACTTTCAGCCAAACCCTTTTACAAGCATATGTTTCCCCAGAATGACAAGTTTAGAATTGTCACTACACAAATTCATTGTGAAACTTCAATTTATTATTCAGAATAGAAAATAGGAATAGACCTATTAATCTATCAAAATGGCAAGGAAAGATTTACTTATAATGTTTTCCTGGTATAGGCTCAGCTTATTACTTATTGTAAATCTCCCCCTACTCGCCATATTATTTAAACTCTTTATTCTGAGTATAACAACAAGAACAAAACAAAAGGCACCACTTCCATTTATTCTTGGATAACTGCTGGGAAGATGAGAAACACTTAGGAATAATATTCAAAAGCAATTTAAAAAATGGCTTAATGGAAACATGTCATAGCAAATAGAAAATGTTACACTGTTATACTCTTCACGTACACCCACGTGTGCTCACCCTAACCATCCAGAGCCACATGTATGAACGGACCTCGGACTTGGCTTATACAGTCACTGGAATGACTGCACCCATTGAATGCTGGAAGTTGACAAATAGAACCATTATTTCTTGGGCTAACTGTACTAACCACTAACTACAATGATGAGATACTGCGATTAAATTGCAGGAAAAAAATCCCTATAATGCACCTTAAAAAAACTTTATTGTTAGTAGTTACAATGAAAAATCCTAATTCATTCACGTTGCGACAACTTTCTATCTTGCTGCATGTCTCTCCAAACTATGGTACATATATATCGCTTTCTTGTCTCATTGAATGTCTTATCTCTTTATACAAAAACATGTCGAAACCTCTTAAAATGCTTGCCTGGCATATAGTCCCTAAGTTTAAACTGGCAGATGGCATATGCCGACTCAAGCTACAAATACCCAGGTCACTGAGGAGATGGTTTCCCTAGATCTATTTGTTCCATTTTCAATATTTCTATCATAATTTAAATTTCTTCAGGCTAAGGACTAGCCATTTTTTAAATCTTTACTTTCTGATCCTGACAAATAACAGGCTCAATAAAATTAGCTAAGTAGCTTCTCAGCTGAATTGTTAGTGGTTCAAGTTTAAGGTCCACCATTGACTATGGACTACATGCTATTGGTGGACTAGAAAATGGTCGGTAAGCTATTTGGTATTTGTGTTCTTATATATAGTTCTCAAATTTGAAATGAAAGATTATTTGGAGTTTTCCTGTAGAAATCTCATAATATGGTGCTAAATAACACTTTGTTCAATTTTGCAAAAACTCTAGAAGTACTGTTTTTCAGTTCATCTTTTTAAATTTATTAGGTATTTCAAATTATACTTGGTCCTTGAACAATACAGGGGCTAGGGGTGCAGGCCCCCACAGCGTATAAAGTCCAGGTATAACTGTAGGCACCCCCAAAACTTAACTTCTAATAGCTTACTGATGACCTAAAGCCTACGGGTAACAAACAGTTGATTAACATATATTTCGTATGTGATGTGTAATATACACTGTATTCTTATGGCAAAGTAAATTAGGGGAAAAAGTTAGTAGAAAAATCATGCGGAAGGAAAAGCACTTCAATAGTACTGCACTGTATTTATTGATAGTGGAAGTTTGCAACATCTGTTTACAAGATGAGATCTCTGTCAGTAGTTACCTCATATTGTCTTATCTAATTCAAAACACTGCAAATTTTATATGTATTACTAATGTTAAATATCACAAATGAAAACAAAATGTGTAAAATAAACACATATTTATTTATAGGCATAATGATTCACTCATTAACAATGAAGAAGCAATGATATGACTGCTTTTCAGTAGCCTTGTGTAACTGATATGATTGCTTCATGGTAACCTAGCCTATCACTAATGAATGAATCATTATAAAATTCACATGGGATACAGTATTATAGTCATATTAATAATATAGTATTAGAAACATTGTTACTTTTTTTTAAGCCACTCACCTGTAATGATAACCTAATAAGCAATTTCTCCAATTATGACACAGGGTTGGGGAGCATACTGTACTATAATGTAATTCTCCGAAAGGAAGCTATAAAACAGTAAGAAGACTAACAAATTATTAATTTTATTTTAAATATGACTAACTTCATGCTTATGCAAGAATAGACAATATATACTTTCATACAAGCCTTACACACAAAACTCTATTTAGGTGATGACTGATGATGATGATGGTCACACAAAAACCTCTCATACAGCTCTTGCTGCATAGTTTTAGATTTTCACAGGAAGACGCACACACAATAGATAGGTTTATTAACTCTTATGGTATGATGATTTACTATTCCAGGAGTGGAAATGGACCATCATAAAAGTAAGTTTTCATCCTCATCATCTTCACAATGAGTAAGCTAAACAGGAGGAGGACGAGGAGGGGTTAGCTTTGCTGTGTCAGGGGTAGCAGAGTCGGAAGAGGCAGAGGAGGTAGAAGGGGTGGCGGGAGAATTTGGCACACTCGGTGCAACTGTAGCAAAATGCATTGTTATTTCTGTCTGATATTTTTGTTGTTTCATTTCTCTAAAAATATTTTTATTCTATATGGTACCAATCCCTTCTCTGTTCTTTGCTTTAGTTTCAGAACGCTTACAGAAGTGTCCATGTCTTTAAAATAAAAAGTGAAAAACTGTCTTGAATAATTGAAACTATTCTGACAGATTGTCTAATATCAGTCTCTTTTCTGGCACTGCTTCTTCTACATCATCTTCCTCATCATCTGGCTCTGGCTCAGAAGCACTCATCTCCATCAAGTAGTCTTCTGTTAAATCCCCTGGCATGATGTCTATTAACTCTTGAATTTCTTCAGGTTCCATATCTTGAGAATCTTAACCCTCTCCCTTTTTGCCATATCTACAAGCTCCCTCTTGATCCTGGATTAGCTCTGTCATAAATCCTGTGAAATCAGGCACTACATCTGGGCAGTTTTCCTCAGCAGGAATTTATTGCCCAGCTTGATGATGTGCATGGCTTTTTCTGTAAAAATAATGGCATCTTCAAAGGTGTAACCCTCCCAGATTTTCTTTGTGCTCTCTCTACTGGAATTCGCTTCCATAGTGTCAACAATCCTTCCCATAGACTACTGTATGCAATAAGCCTTAAAGATTCTTATCATTCCCACTCGAGAAGATGGATTACAGACATCACATTTGCAGGCAGGTAAACCACTTCAATGCCTTTGATATTGAACTCATGGGTTTCTGGGTGGCCAACAGCATTGTCCAACACCAAAAAAATTTTGAAAGGTAGTCCTTTACTAGCACCGTATTTCCTGACTTCAGGGACAAAATATTGATGAAATCAAATCAACCAAGAAGAAGGGTTCTTGTTGTCGGGGTCCTTGTGTTATACAGCCAAAGATGGCAGCTGGTGTCATCTCTTGGCCTCAAAGCTCGGGCTTTAGCCGCTCTGTAGATGAGGGCAGCCCTGACTGTAAACATGACTGCAGTGGCACAGGACAGTAGAGTTAGCCTAATTTAAAAGTTGCCTGACCCGTATTTTATGTCAACATTTCTGACATAAGTTTAAATGGAAGTATTTGTATTTTTTCTTAGGTAGTGATGAATTTTACATTATATAGCACCCTACCCCAAAAAATAAAGCATTGTTTTAAACTAACTTTCACTTAAATAATAATGTGCTATAAAAATAAACAGGATTACAAAATGACAAAATGTTTATTTGTAATTGTTAAGACAAGTGAACCTGCTAGGAAAGTGATAATGAGGAAGCAGGAAAAATATATAAGTTACATGAAGGTGTAAAAAATGGATTTTATTGGAAAAGTGAGTCCAGGACTAGAGATGAGCATGAAATGAATGAAGATCTTATAGGAGGAACCTAAGATTTTTATGTAACATTCAAACAAAGCTCCTCTCTCATTAATTTATTGAATTTTCCTAAGATAAGAATGAAATTATGATTTTCATTATAAGCACTGAGTTTAATAGCTAAAGAGGAATAGAAGAAAATCATGGAGCTATCTTTCAAAGTTTTTCTTTCCTTTGTAAAGCCAGGAAAAGGCACAGTTATCCTGAGGTTCATAAAATGTGATGAAAAGTCATGATAAATAGTCTCATACAAAAAGTAAATAAGTTTTTTTGGAAAACTTATTTTATCTAATGACATGATTCTTCTATGATGTTAATGTCATACCATATGACAGGAAAAAATTCTGTGTTTATCAAAAAAGTTAGAACTTCATGAAACCCTTAACATGCAGTGCTTAGTACAGTCATGGTAAATACTTGAGTCATTTGTGTCTTCTTTTATGAGCTGTGATGTAGTAAACACTCATTTTTGTATTGTTATACCATAAATAAGTTTGTTAGACTACATGCATTTAGACCTATGTGTATGTATATATATTCAATAGTTGTTTATCAATAATGATCTCCTTGATTTTGATTCATTTTTGGAAATGTAAATCATAACACTTGATTATATACAATTTCAGTGTGCTGTAAAAAATGAAGAAATAAAGACAGCGTCACGGGACAACCAATACACAACTTTGTTTTCCTCAATCTGAACTCCACTAGCTGTCAGAGAGAATGTTCATACATGTGTTTTGAAATAAAGGTTGAAATAAAACTGGTATTATAATGATTTTCTTAAAGTCAGTAACTATCATTTATATGATTTCAAGTATACTTCAAGGGTTTCACATCTGTTACATATCAGAATTATAAGTATCTTGAAAGATCTAAATATGTGTATATTATTTTAAATGAAAAAATATACCTCTAAAATTTTCAGAGACTATTTTAAGACTATTTAAGAACAAAAAATTCTAACATACATGGTTTGATTTACAGTATTTGGGCTTTTTCAAAAAACTTGCTGATTCTTATACACATTACATTTTTAAAAATGATTAGATAACATGGACATAATTAAAATTTCTTAAAACACTTAGTTGGATATTAATAATTACTTTGTAGAATCAAATGCTATCAAATTGTGCATTAGAAATCTAGCCCCTGGTTTCCTCTTTTCTTCCCATTTGAAACAGTGTTACAGGTTTTGAAAATTATTTGATTATCTCCAGGGTATCTAATTATACATTTCTAGTGGACCCTGGTAAGAAAAATCTCTGTGGTTTTGAGTGCATTTTACATTAATCTTTTTATTCAAGACCTCTGTGGTTTTCAGGTCTCTATACTCTTTTTTTGTATTGTTGAAATTCTCTTTGGTAACTATACTGTTTTTAGGTTTCGAAGCTATGGCAATCTTAACATCATTTTATTTTCACAACAGCAATTAATAACTCTTAGAAGGGGTAAAGAATGGGGAAAAAGTCAGTTTCAACATTTTAGAAAGTGGGACAGTGAGTTGATTAGAAACATTAGAATTGAGGCTAACCTGACAGCTTATGCGGCTTAGGTGAGGCAAAAAGGACACAGGCATTTTAGGGGTCAGGTTATACCAGGTACTCATGGCAAAAAGAAGGAGTTGTGGATGTTTGAAGGGGTGGATCATGTGTTTGTGAGGATGAAAGGGGTTCATTGTCTAGAGCAGAGGCTCTCAAAATGTCATCTATAAACAAGTAGCATAGTATTTCCTAGGGACTTTTAGAAAAACAATTATGAGATCCCTCCTTAGAACTACTGAATCAGAGCTCTGGAAGCGAGTTCTAGGAATCTCTGTTGTAATAGACCCTCTGAATAATTATGCAGTGCTCAAGTTTGTATGAATTAAATTGTAAAAATAAGAAATAATGTTAAGCAAATGAAAGTTTGAAATCAAGATTTTTGGAGGCAGCATATTTGGTCCAAAGAAGTGAATGTTTAAACTGGAATGATGTAAAAATACCAGAAAATGAGGAGGTCAAGGAATAGAGACAAGTTGTTGGATAGATTAGATATGTGACTTCAAATATCATGAGAGTACTAATCGAGAGAAATTCAGTGAATCTGTAGCAAATATTTTTAATAAATCTTGAATAATTGAAACTAAAAGAACACTCTAAAAGCGCTAGTGTTCTTTAAAATAAAGGAATAATATTTTTTAATAATGAAAATAATCATTGAAGACAACTATTTCGCTTCCATGCATTATGATACAATGATTGGACAAAAACTAAAACAAATAAAAACAAACAAAACACAGTCATGAATGGGCAAGTCAGCAGGAGATACGTGACTCGGTATTCTGTCTCTTCATGAAATATAGAGATATTTTTTCCTACAGCGAAATTTTTATTTTAAAAAACAAAATATTTACCACCTGGAGAAAAGCATCAGATTATGCTATTTGATTCAGGGGTCAAAATAGAATTTTTTTCTTTTTATAATGATACTGTACATAGAAAGAAGAAAACCCCAAATCATGAATTAAAACATTTAGATATTTATTCTTTGACACAGACCAGTCTATTACTTCATATAGACCTTTACTCTATGTTCACATAATCACAGATTCTTTTCTAGATTAAATTTTTTTAAAAATCCTCCATCACTCTCAATCCCTTTTACTTTCTTAACCACTTATTATGCAGATTTTTTTAATTCAAACCACTTGCCTGTACCTTCCCTCGTAATTTGCTTTTATTTATTCATCTTGTGTACTCCACCATGGAAGGGCTTACGAGGCTGTGGCCTTTGTCTTGTCTCTCGCTACCATTAATTTTGAGAATAGTTTCTAACACATATTCATCCCTCCGTTATTATGCCGGGTAAATGAATGGACATATTAATGGCCCTGCTGCACTCACGTAATTCTTCCATTAGGTAGCGTGGTATATTTATTTTTAAATTAGATCATTGGTGCTGGCACTTAGGACAATTTTTTAGCCACTGCAATATTTTAAAACAGTCTCTGAGGAAAAAGCAATGCCACTTCCATTATATCTTCAAAGAGATTTGTGAGGGAAAAAAATTAAGAACCTTTGTTAGGGAAAATAAATTTAAAAACAGAATAAAATTCTTAAAATCAGATATAAAAAATTATAGTGGTAAAAGTAAAGACAAAATGATATCATCTGAGGTAACTGCCTTCTCTGCATTTATACATATTGTAAAATATGTAGTTTATATATTTATACATTTTATTATCATCTTGCTTATTAACATGATTTGCATTTTTACATAACAGTATGGCACAGACATAAATTCCATGGCAATAAATGGACTAACTTTACTGTATTCAATGGGAACATGATATTACAAATGCATGTTTTAATCATCATACAGGTAACTAATATTAAGTGCTGGACTCTTGTTTCCAAAAACATAAAATAAATAATGCAAAAATTTACAGAGTTGAATGATTTTCTATTTATGATGAATTCTCTCACAACCAAAAAGCCTCCTAAATAATGTACAAAATTCCATTTTCTGGTTTTTTACATCATTACTATTCCTGAAAATATCATGTTAGTAACTTTTAATATGAAAAAGATTTAAAGTTAAAGCAGAACTGAAGTGATAGGATAGTGTCCAGACTTGTCTGTAGTTTAATGGAAATTCAATAACAGCTACCAATTTGAAAACAACCCTGAAATATAAACCTCATATAACACAGAATCCACCAACAATGGAGGGTGTACTTTTCCATTATAGGTAGATCATGGCCAGTCATTGAGCTGGAAACTATTTCATGTAAACAAGATAAAAATGTAGATAAACTCTACATCTGTATAAATGCCACTGACTTAATAAATGTCTTGGAAACTTCTATTTTACTCATTAATAAATCATAACTGATAACTTAGATAAGTATCTTTGTGAGGATAATATATATAAGGACCCTGTAAAGTAAAAATATTCAATGATTTTTACTCCCTTTCCCACCATACCTCCATTTTTGTAATATAAAGAAAAATATAACCATTTTTTATGTAAAATAATCTGTTTTTCTAGTACAAAATAGTAATCAGAACATAATACACAGATCGGTATGTAAATGCATTGGGAATATATCTATCAGTTTTGGCAAAATTAGAGCTAAGTCAGTCACCTCCTAGATGAGTGGTGGTTAAACTTACTTTGAAATTAGCCTTCACAGTTTGACCATTGCTAAGAGCTGCAGAGTGTGGTAATTTACTCAGGATCTATGACTGTCTTTCTTCATGCTGGGTTTTGTTGAAACTATCAACCACATTTCCAGGTTCATTCTAAGACAAGTTCACCTGATGCTTGTAGGACGATCGCCAGTGGTAATAAAGGCATATGACTTCAGCCATTTCATCTGGCAAGAAATGAATGCATGGCTTCCCCAATGTCTTCCCTGAAAACAATGAAGACTTTTCCAAAAATGTCATGCAAACAATGTACTATGACCTGATTTATAGTATATGCAAATTTATGACCAAGTTCACAGTAGGGAAAATGGTTTAGTCATCAGATCAATCGTAACACTTCCTGAGAAATAAAGTTTTTCTCCTTGCCTTTAACCTCTTAAAAGTCCTCCAAATACATACCAGTAAAAAGTTGGCTCAGTGTTTTAGTTCCACAAATTGTCAGAATTTAATGTCTGAGAAAGAAGTCCTCAGATGCTATTTTTAAAAACATAGGTTAAGCAAAGCCACACTCTGACTAAAGCCTAGAGTACGTATCTGAAAAGAAAACTGTCATCTGGGCATACATTTAGATGGCATAGTCACAGAAAATGTGAATAAGGATTTTAATGTCTCCACTCGCCATTTAAATTTTTCTTACAGTTAAGGAATATGCTCTTAATAAACTCTTCTCTCTGCATTACTTTAGGAAATTGAACTAAAAGTAAATTAAATTATAAGGAAAAATTATAATAGGATAAAAGTTAGTGATAGAAGATATCACTGGAGTGCAAAAGATAGTCATCCTTAGGAAAATCCTGAAGAGTGCTGCAGGGCATGGTGGAAGGGGAATGCGTGGTGACCACCCCCACATCAACCATATTTTTCCCCAAGGACTTGACACCATTCCAGGGTGTTTCAGCAGGTAAAGAGTGCTGATCCAACCTGACTTCCAGGGTTTACTGTTATAATCCCAATCAATGAGCATCTTAGTGCAGCAGGGCCAGCTATTCTACAATTTTGGAACTTCATGAAGATTGTATTTCTAGATACAATGCAAACTTGTTGGAAAATTAAGCGAAAGAATAAAGGCATTGTTTTAGAGAACTGTGAAGTGCCCCAGTTTGCCAACCTCTTGTCTGGGAGTAACACATTACTCAATATTACTTGAGTAGTCAAATTACCTGCCATAATTAAAACTACTATTAGTTAGAAATCCTCAAAATGCGACACGTGGGACAAGGAAACACAATTCAACTACATGCAGAACGGAGCTGTAGTCAGCAAATCAGAGTCCAGCAGCAATAGAATCATGTGCCAACGCTAAGAAACTTACATTGTAGTTCCAATGTTGTAAACATAGAGAAATAACGAACTATTGCTCATCCTTCCTTCTTTCACATACTTTCTCCACGTTTTATAGCAATTTTGCCACTCTCACATCAAAAATCCTCAAAAATGTTTTCTGTACTTGAATTCTGTTCAAACTTGTACCAATTCCTGCTTTTGTCTCCCTTTTTTGTAATCGCACAAACCTCCAAAACTGTCCTGACCCCTGTAGATAATGTCTTTGTGGAATGCACAAGTAAAAAATATGAATTCCCAAACCATGTATTACTTGTGAGGAGGTGGGACAGCAACTGTGGAAAGCTTCTATAATTAATATCTTTGTGACAAATACATGAAAAAGGCTTAAACATTTAAAATGTGTTACCCTGATACCTATTACAAATAATTTGAATTTCAATGTTCAGTACAATAGTCATATGACAACATAATGTCTCAAAGAGGTAACAATGCAGTTATGCTTCTTTCAACTGCCACCTTTCACATAAGCTAGGAAAATGTAGTTTCTATGAATTATAGGAAGGAAGAAATAAATATGAAATGTGTAAAACCTCTCTTCTGGCATTAAGTACAAAAATATCTGGATTGCACATATATTAGATATTAGGGTAGAAACATTGCAAATTTTATTCCTAAAGTTCAATAAAGTTAATTAAAGTTCATAAGAATATACATAAAATATTTGCATGAATATGATATTAAGTCATAAGTCCATCATTTCAAAGGAGAGCAGTTGATTTACAGATTTAAAATATAGTTTTTACAAGCATATTGGGGCCTGGCCAATGAACTAAATCAAAAAGGCAATTAATTCAATAATCTTAAAACAGTTAATTAGGTTGATAACTATTCATTATGAATTAAGAAATTAAAAAGTGATAAATTATTTTGGTAGCAGATAATGGCAGTTGACAATTTGTTATAAAATTTTCATAGTATTTATTATAACATTAATCATGCACAGCTGTTCTGCTCCTAAGGCAGTTGCAAGAGTAATTCCATAAAATTTCATTCAAAAACAGTATCTTCTGCTCGCAGGAGGGTAGCTGAGTGTGTAAGGATACGTTATATAATAAGAAATCTAAGATTAGCTTTCCATGTGCTTATAAATCAGTTTTAAAAGGGGAGACATCTTTCTAGGTGATGCCTCAGATAAATCTCTGAAATGCTACAAAACTAATTTGCAATTTTCCTTATTATTTAGAATGCAAGCTACCTTCTTATTTAACTATACATGGAGATTTTATTAATGTACAATATCTCATTGTAAAGTGAATTCACATGTATCCTCAGTTCAACTCTGAGAAAAAAATTCACTCTAACCAAAAAATTACCAGTTGCTTAATAAGTTTAATTATGTACTTGGATTGGGCAGTTTTTCTCCCTATTTAACATCCTCACCATAGTTAACCACTTATATTCCAAATACTGGGGTACTGGAAGAAACACATTCAGTCTCTCCCTTATACTCAGTCTCGTCTTCTCCCTTAAATTATGCTCTTTCTTTTGCATTTTAAAAGTAATTTTAATTGTAGTAAAATGCACACATTTCACCACCTTAAATTTTGAAGTGTACAGTTCTGTGCCACGCAGTACATTCACATTGTTGATCAACCATTGCCACCATTCATCTTCCTAACTCCTTAAACCTCCCAAAGCTTTTTTGTATCCATTAACAATAATTTCCATTCTCCTCACCCCAGCATTCTACTTTCTCTATGAATTTGACTGGTCCAGGAACCTATTATGCTCTTTATATGTGAGCGTGGGCGTAATGTTTAGTAACAGTCTGATACAATTTGTGGAAATTTAACTCTTCAAATGCGTGAATTTAATTTATCTCAAGTTCAGAAAATGTGCCGCATTTTCTGTTGAACGAGCCGCTACGAGATGATTCCTTAAGAGCAATCACATCGCCCCCTTTGCCCTCTTCTTCCTGCTGGTAACCGAACCACAGAGGTTAAGAGCCAGGGACTACGTTGTGGAAGAAAGGCTGGGAAACCCTTCCCTTTTCCTGTTCTGAGGCTGGTAGAAAGCTGTGGTTTACACGGGAACGAAAGGGATGCCCCCCAGAGGGCTGGGATAAAACAGCAATGGTAGGAAATGTAAGAACAGCATAGATACCATCTTCTGTGAAATGCAGGGAAGAAAAAATTTACTGTTTTGAGTCCAGGAAAATTAACTGCCATCCAGAACCACAATAGCTATCGTATATTTTCAATATGTTAAATTTTCAATTCAAAATTATTAGCCATAAAAAGAAATGAGACATATCTTGAAGAAGTGAGGCAATAGATTCAGAGCAGGTCCAGAGACTGGATTTCTCAGGGAAAGACCAAAACAATTTTCACAAATATTTAAAGAATTGAAGAAAAATTTTAAAATAAAAGAAAATATGAAATAAGGAATATCAAGAGAAATTAAAATACTTTTTAAAAATAAAACTTTCACATATGAAAATAGAAGCAAATTTTTAAAAATATTATTTATGCTCATAGCAGATTAGAGAAATAAAATAATATGTAAGTTTGGAGACAGATCAAAAGGCACTAACCTCTCAAAAGAAAAAAATAAAATGATTAAAGAAATATGGACAGATTTTCACTTCAGTCAGTGATGTGACAGTGTGACTAAATTAACCCTTCTTCTTTAAACAACTAGAGAACAAAATGAAATACATGAAACAATTATTTCCAGACATTGCACAAGCCAACGCATAGGATGGTAATAATTAAGAAGACTGTCCTAGCTTTCGTCCTGGAAAGAGTTTCAAACCTCAGCATAGAAAGAACAAACCAGAAGAGCCTTGTGGTCTTGCTTATTGAAGTTCATAATCCAGGGAAGTCAAATTGGCTTAATTTTCTACCCAGAGTAGAGCAAATCAAGTCACAGAGAGGAAAAAAAGTGAAGGTCTCTACAGGCATTTTCTAGACTCTTTGAGAATTGATGTGCACATCTATGATAAGGAGTTACCAACGCTGAGGAAAAAACTACAAGGAAGAATTGTGATCAGTTGAGTAATCCCTGGAGATCACACAAGGCTGGACACATTCTTACATTCAACGAGAAGAGTGAAATAAACTTCCTAGTAGGTTGACTATTGGGTAAAGTATTTAGAAAATTATTGGCTAAACCATATCCTAAAATCTGCTTCAGATCTGCCCTGAAACATTTTTTAAAAGTTTCTGAAGAGACAATAATTATTTCATGTACATTAAACACACACCAATATGATCCCAAATGAATGATCCAAAAAAAATCTTAAGAAACAAACAATAAGAGCAAATTAAAACCAATTAAGCCTAAAAAAGAAATAATTGGCAGAAGTGCAGAAATTAATAAACTATAAAACAAAAATATAATAGAAAAAAGCAAGGAAATCCAAGAAATTGTTCTTTAAAATAAAAAAATATGGTTTAAAAGTTGAGTTTATTGTTCTTTTTACCAAGAGGGCTCACCATGATGAATCATGGACCTTCTTGGTAACAAGGTTAAAAAAAAAAAAAAGGTTTATCAAAGGATTAGATGAATTTGAAGAGGGCTTAAAGTAGAGCTATGCCCTAGACTGAATTCTGCCCAGAAGCAGGGATAATTCTGTGACTGAGTGTCTTAATACATTTCATCTAGAGGGAAGGTGGACTAAATTGAGACTACAGCTGTAACTGGTTAAGAATAAAAGAGTAGCTGTTTCTCATATTAACCAGGATATAGGTAGAGTAGACAATGTTCTGCTTACGTTCAGATGTGATAATAAGGTGGTCTCATTTTTCTCATAATCTGAGGTTAATATTATATGATTTTATTTTATTTTTTTATTTTCAAGAGGAGAGCACCAAGACCTAGCCATGGATGTTAGAGCAGCTTGTGGCAACGTCAGACCTGGCGACTGGAACAGCACCGGGCCAGCTCCTGCGGGTCAGGGGTTGATTTTGACTTTCAGGCTAAAGAAATCCTTGTAGTATTTCCTTTATTGTTGGACTGTTGATAAGAAATTTCCTCTCAGTTTATGTTTCCCTAAAATGTCTTTCTTTTGTTTTATTTCGAAACGATGAAAATAAAGAATATTTTCTTAGTGCCCAATCATTCAGTGACATTCATTGCATTACAGGATTTTTAAAGATTCTGTCACACTGTTTTTAACTTCCATTGTCTATATCCACAATTCAATTCAACTGTTAGACTTGTTTTTGTTTTCTGGTGATTATGTGGCTTTCTGTGAAAAATCTTCCAATATTTGATTTTGCTTAGGTGCTCAGCAGTTTTACTGTAATATTCTTGGGTTATGTTTTTTTTCTGCGTATTCTGCTTGGCATCTCTAGTTTTAAATCAATAAACGGTCTATCTTCCAACATATTTGAAAAATATTTGACATTCTGTTTGAAGAGTTGATTTTGTCCTATTTTCTCTATTCCAGTTTATGGAGAATAAATAAAAGCAAAACAAAAACAGTAATATGGAACATTTCACAGTATAGATGCTCCTTGACTTATGATGAAGCTATATCCAGACAAACCCATTATATTGTAAGTCAGAAAAGCATTTAACATATTTATCCTACTGAACATCAGAGCTTAGTCTAGCCTACCTTAAATGTTCTCAGAATGTAATAGCAAAAAGACCCCACTGTCAACACAGCACACTGTGGAATATCGATTTTTGCCCGCATGATTGTGTGGCTAAGTGGAGCTGCAGCCACGTGCTGCCGCCTAGCATCACAAGAGAGTATGGCACCACCAATCCTAATCACGGAAAAGATCAAAATTCAAATTTTGAGGTATGGTTTCTACTGAATGCATATGACCTTTGCACCACTGTAAAGTCAAAAAGAAATCATAAGTCAAACCATAATAAGTTGATGACTGTCTTTACTGTATTTCTAAATTAAATTAAATAGACTTGTTCCATTTTCTAAGTCTAATTGGAGGCATCATATCTTAGCACCCTTATTGAGATATAATTCTGTACACTCATTTAAAGTGTATAATTCAGTGTTTTAAGGTATAGTCACAGAGTTTTGCAACCACCTCCATAATCTAATTTTAGAAAATGTTCATCAGCCAAAAAGGAAACTTCACACCCATTCAAGCTCATTATCCATTCCCCTCCAACCAGCACTGTCCTGAGCAGTTACTAATGTACTTTTTTAAGGTTATATTCATTTTAAAATTGTTTTTGATTTGCAGTTGAATTGAATGGAAGGTACAGAGATTTCTCATATACCCATGTCCCCACACATGCATAGCCTCCTCCATTATCAGCTCCTGTATTAACCCTTCCAGAGCAGTATATTTGTTACAACTGACAAACCTATATGGACACATGATAATCATCCAAAGTCTATTGTTTACAACAGGGTTCACAGTTAGCTCTGTAATTATAAGGGTTTAGAAAAATGTATAAAGATATGCACCCACCATTATGGTGCCAAAGAAGGCAGTTGCAATGCCCTGAAAAGCCCTCTTTCAACTGCTGGCACCCACGAATACTTTTACTATCTCCATAGTTTTGCTTTTTTTTTCAGAATGTCATAGTATTGGAATTCCACAGTATATAGTCTTGTCAGATTGACTTACTTTACTTAGCAATAATCATTTAAGTTTATTCTCTTTTCATGGCTTGACAGCTATTTATTAAGCACTTAATAATGTTTTATCGTCTGAATGTGCCACAGTTTATTTATGCATTCAACTATTGAGGGGACACTTTGGTTACTTCAGAGTTTTGGTAATTATGAATAAAGCCAATATAAACATTCGTGTGCAAGTTTTTATGTACACATAAGTTTCCAGTTCCTTCAAGTGAATACCAAGGAGTGTGATTGATGATCGTATGAGAATACCATGTATGGTACTGCACGGAATTGCCAAACTGTCCCAAAGTGGCTGTGCCATTTTGCATTCCCACCAGCAACGAATGAGAGTTCCTGTTGTTCCGTATCCTCGCAAGCCATTTGGTGTTGTCAGTGCTCTGGATTTTGACCACTCGGATAGGTATCCCATTGTTATTTATTTTGTATTTTCTTGTTAAAATATGATAAGAAACAGCTTTTCTTATTTGCCATCTGTATATCTTTTTATTTGTTATGATGTCTTTGTAAGAAAGACCCTATCATTAATTAAGGCCCCATTCCAAGATACCAGGATTTAGGATTTCGACACTAAGAACAAAACTCAACTCATAACACTGAGATTCACCCAGAGACTACTAGCTGGGATGTCGTCTCTCTAATTGGGTCCTGGAAAAGGGTAACCTTGGTCTTGCCTCAAGTGAGTGTGATTTTTAAGTGTGTATTCTTAGGAATGAACCCTGGGTCCTTGTAGCTTATATTTCAAAGTCTTCTCAAAGGCTTTCTTCTGCCCTTCGTGCTGACCTATGTGGATGAGTTTATATAAAGCTTGGGGAATGTTATCAAGTGCACTTATACTTTTCTCTGCTTGCTCCTGTGTGAGTGCAAGCTAACACAATGTGCACAGGATCCTTGATCCACAGATTTAACATTCTAGAAGGGCTTTTCCAGATTTTCTCTTCCCAGGTTCTCTCTATCAAAGTTCTGGCTGCCCTACTGTCTCACTGGTTTCTGTGTAAACGATGGGTACTTAAGATGTTTCAAATGTGTCTCAACGCAAGACCACTGCACAGAGATCACTCACAGCAGGTAAACAGATACCCGAAGCCTCAAGACAGCCCAGCAGAGATATAGCACTCCGACCTCAATGTCTGTGTTCTCCAAACCCCTCAGAGCATTTTTAAAGTTAAACCAACTCTGACAGTGTAGCAGTAAAATAACAGAGGCCATGTCTTCCGAGGAAGGGTGTCCCTTGATTTCAAGAGCTTAGGCTCTGGCTTCTTTTATCTCACAGGCCGAGAATTTGCTGCCAGTTTTCTACACGTTTGCGTCTTTACAGATTCTGTTCCTGACCTGTGCTGTCGAATACCATGCATTGAATTTCAGTTTCTGAGAAAACCACAAGATCCATTATTTGAGAAATTGAGATGTTTAGAGCATTTGATCTCTTTTTTTGTCTTTTTTAAATTTTTTTCCATACCTCTATTTACACAATTTTTTTCTTTTTTTTACAGTTGTCCCATTTTTCTCCCCTCTATATCCCCTCTGCCTTGCACCCCATTTCATCATCCCCACACCTCTTAGTCCATTTGATTTCTTATTCAAGCCATGCAACTGTACGGAGGCAGAGCCACATAGTCAGGTCTCCAGAAGAATACAAGCAGGACAAGTCTCACAGAGGCATTTCTGTGGAGAAATGTTGCTTGGTGCCTATGATTTATGATTACAAAGATGAATGAAACTGTCCTTATTCTGTGCATGTAAATTTTCATGCTATTTCTGGCCATGAAACAATAAATTTACCAGTGGCTTAGGTTTCTCATAGTTGACCTATTAGTGCTCTCAGCTCTGATTACAAATTATAAAATTTCCCAAAAGGGTATTATAGCTGTGACTTTATATTAGCCAAACCTGGTGCTCAAACAGGCTTGCCAAATTACTTATCAACATTAATTTAAAATTATTACTGATTTTAAGTGTGCGGGTCTCCCAATAATTTCATGTTCTTACTCCTTAGGCTTAGAGACAACTGAATATAATGCAACTCTTATGTGGAAGTCGAATTCTGTTAAATAATGCAATATTATTTCCTATTTCTCATCAGACAGTGTGATCAATAACTGTGGAGAACTCTTTTATCTTATCTATTGTGCATTTGCAGACCAAATAAGCCTGAACATATAATGAATTTTTATAGCAACTAGATATATTTGACTTTGGCCAGCTTATTCTTCTAATAAAATTCATATTCATTTAAGTATTAAAGGGACAAAAATCTTTTAGAATTTCTTAATGTACACGTGGGTCCTGCATGGGTCAGAGTGTTTTCTTGCGCTGAGAAAATGAGGGTTTACCTGCCTCCATTGCTTTGATTGCAAGTGCAAAATGATTAACCATCTACCATTCAGGAAGTTGATGGATTTGGGCTCTAAGAACATTATTTGCATGAGGAATACCACATCTTAACTAAAAGGTGGTATCTTAGCCAATGCGTCTTTTTTTCTAGGTAACGCTGCCTAGTGGTCATAGCCTAGCGATGATCAGCAGAGTGAAGCCAAGCCAGTTAACTCATTCACGTGATGAAGTGGTGACAAATAGCCTGGTGTTTACTAGCCCCAGGGATTCCGATTGTTTGTATTGTTTTGTTCAAGGTTACCTTTATAGGTTGCATGGAAAGAGAGGGCCAGACCTTAAAGTCCCTCTTGATCATTTATTTTTTGGTCAGTATAAGCATTTCATTCATTTGGTAATTTATATATAACTACAGGGAAAAGTCTGTAATGAAGTTACGATGTTGCCACTTTGACTGGCGTGAACTGGCATAGAAACTAGTAAATTGAGGTTCTTAAGAGGGTTAGGGCAGACTATAAATTTAGTAGTTCTTAATGAACCATGACTCTGACTTTCAAAGTCCTGAATCGCTGCCTCCCACATGGACTGTGACCTTGGGTTTGCAACTGGGATAGGCAAATACAGCGTAACTAAACATTTCACCACGTATATGCAGAAGCTTGTTTTTTGTGGGGGTTTTTTTTGAAATACTATTGGTAACTATAATTTATGACTACAAAGATGAATGAAACTGTTCTCATTCCATGTACATAAATTTTAATGCTATCTCTGGTCATGAAACAATGAATTTGAAAAGAAACCCAAGGTACTTCCAGAGAGAGAGAGGAAGACAGAAACCCTACACCCCCAGTTATACTCACTAGGCACAGACTCATAAGTGATGCCGTTTCACATTTCAGCATAAGCCACCATCCGACTGCATATGCATAAAAGACACCAAGGGAGTCCAGCAGAAGGACCAATCCACACAAAACATCATGAAAAATAATATAATATATCGTATGTTAAGCCATTAAACTTTGCAATGCCTTGTTACTCCAAAATATGCAACTAAAACGAGTGGTGCTTTTGAATCTTCCATGTGCATTTGAGTCACCTGCGTATCATGATAAGTTGCAGATTATGACTCAGGGCCTACGGTGCTGGCAAGAGACCGTACATTTTCTCCAAGTTCCCAGCGGATGCCAGTGGTGCCGCTCTTCAGACCGCACTTTAACTGATAAGATTGTAAAGGACCAATAAGTCACTGTCCTTGATTTTTCCTAAAACCATCTTTGGGCTTCTCTTTGCATTAAAAACTCAGATAAATCCTCTTTTTTAATGTTGTCTGTACTAATGAGCAAGGTAGACAGCCCACTCTAGTAACACATACTGCGCGTGTGCAGTTATGTAACCCACATTTCTGGTGCCTGGAGACATCTGCTTTCGGGGAAATCACTCTCTTTAATGTTCAGATCTAATAGTTCAGTCTCCAACAATTAATCATCCAGAAGGATCATCAGAAAGGTTATACCCTTTTACTAATTATGATAAACTAGGCCTCTGAATTCTGCTACTTGATTGACCCCCTTGAATTTGGACTCTTTTTATGTCACTTTGTAGTAATTGAAAGGAAGAATTAAGGAAGTTACTACAGGAGCCCAAAATTATTCAAATTAATATATTAGTTAATACTAATGTTTCTAGAATTCTCCTTTCATCCTCAAATTTCGTGAACACACCGTTTACTGATGCAGGGAAGTTTTGGAGTGGCAGAGGTTTTAGGGGGTTCCCCATAACACAATCAATAACTTAAAACTAAATGTTAAAATTTTTACACACAGAATTGGTTTTGTTGGCTTGTTTTTGCTGGCACTTGTCTCTATTAAGCCCTTAATTAACCTCATCTTCTACATTCGCTTTTCCTGTACTATGCATCCATCATCCTTAACACCTAATAAGGTGCTTGCTTTTTTTAGCAGATTAATTTTTGCTTTCCATCATTTGTTCAAATTAGACTCCTGTTGTAAGCATGTTGATTATAAGCTTATTAAGGTGTTCTGCTGAATTTGCTGGGGCCCAGCATTGAAAGAGTTCTGCATATGATGATAGGAAAGCTGTGTCAGTAAATTTCTGCTTTGAATAAGTTCACTGTGATTAAAACAATTGGAAATAGGTATTTAAAAAAAAACTAAGTGGCTAATTGGAGGATTAGAGTAGGACAATAGTCAAAGGAATAAAAAATACCTGCATCTAAATTTTCTCTTCTCTTCTGTTCCTGGAATCTGAGTATGTTCCTGTTAGGTAGTATCTGGGAATGCGTGGCCGGAGGGGAAATAAAGCAGCCCCCGCCCCATTACAATCTAAGAACTTAAAATAGGAGGCTAGAAACAAAAGAGAGACATGTCTCACCAGTTAAATCAGTAGTCCTGAGCCTGGTTGGATAATATTGCCGGGCATTCTGAACATCCCAAGCAAGATATGATAGCCCAAACTATGATAACACAGGAGGAGGAGAGACCTCAGAAAAAATTCTTGTATGTATCGTCTCCACGAGCTGGGAAAGAAAACCTTCAAACCTGTGTATTTATCCCAAGGTCTAAAAGGGAGAGGAAGGGGAACCTGGGAACTGACTGAGGTATATAACCCCTGACCCTCAACAGTAGCACCCTCAGATTAGCTGAGTACCCACTTACAGCCAGGTACTCAAGTATATTAAGCAAACTTACTAACGAGCTTATTAACAACTTTACTTCCTCTATAGGTAGGACATTCAGACTCACTGGGTGTCTGCCTATAGTTTTGTGCTCACATGTGTTTCGTAAACAAATTTGCTACCTCATTTCCACTATACATGTTTGCCTCTTGCCTGAATTCTCTTGTGAGGCAAGAACCAAAGAGGGGAAGTCCCTTGACTCACATCTTCCTGGTAACATTCCTGAAGTGACTTTTCTCCATATTCAGAATCACTGTTTCTCTTATAATAACTGCTCGCCTAATCACTTTTTAAAAAATTTATGCTCCATTCTTTCAAAACATTATTCCGCATGAAATTGAATGGGAGGATTTAAAAAGTTATTATAGGAACCCAGAATCATTCTAATGAATATATTACCTAATGTTAAGTTAGTTTCTTTATTCCTGATAGTCACATCCAAATTTTTAAATTGTTTTTGATGACGAATACCATTACCTTTATCTGAGTAGTTGTCTGATGCCTTGAGGGCCATTTTTGACGGTTCCCTTTCAAGGTTGAAGCTTTAAAAGTCTTCCCTTACTGACATAGTTGATATAATCATTTCTGTTATCAATCAGCCTCAACACTATACTTTTACTATAACTGTCAAATCTATGTAGTCAAGTTCTAGTGCAGATACAGTGTAAAAAATAGATTTTGATTGTATTCAGAGTATTTATTAATCTATAAGCTTGGCTAAAAGTTACATTAATAGAATATATAAACAAAAATTAGTTAAATACTTAAGTGTATGTAAGTTTAAATTCTGTCTGCAATCAAAATGACTGAAAGAATCACAATCCTACACAGTAACATGTAATAATCATATATAATCTTCATAAGAAAAGTTATGAAACAATAAAGTGTAAAACCTTAGGGTGTGAAAGGCAGGCTATTTGTTCCAAGCAAAATTGTCATGAAACTTCTTTTGGTCCAAAATTGTGACTCTTGGGTCTTTTATGACATATTTTCCCACCCAAATTTCAGTTTAGATTAATTATTCTGTCATTGAGGTCAATACAGATAAATAAATGTAACTTGTCATAAGAGAGAACTTCTTAAAGTACAGATGAAGAGAGCTCATACGTAGATAATACTGATATTTTAAAAAAGAAGAATTAGGAATTTAAAGCTGTATAAATATAGACCTTTTGCTTTGCCTCTTGGTAGCAACATGATCTTCAGCAAATTTTGTATTTTGTTTAAGGTCCAACACTTAGCATTGGTAACTAATATATAACAACCATTTAAAAAACTTCATCCAAGACACCGGCCTGTAGTTTTCTTTTTGGTGTTATCTTTGCCCCCTTTTGGTATCAGGGTTATGTTTGCCTCATAAAATGTGTAGGAAGCATTGCCTCTTCCTCGATTTTTGGGAATGGTTTGTAAATGATAGGTATCAAATCTTCTTTGAATGTGGTCCTGAACTTTTATCTTTTAGGGACATTTATGATGGTTTTTTCAATTTCCTCACTGTTGATCAATCTACTTAGATTTTTCCAGTTCTCTATGATTCAGTCTAGGAAGGTTATATATTAATAGGAACTTATCCATTTCTCCTAGGTTGTTAAATTTGATAGGATAGAGTCTTTTATGATATTCTACTATGATCCTTTATATTTCTTTTTCTTTTTTCTTTTTTAGAAACAGAGGAAGGGAGAAGAGAGAAACATCAATTTGTTGTTCCTCATATTTACATATTCATTGGTTGATTCTTGTATGTGCCCTGACCAGGGAATATACCCACAACCTTGACATATCTGGATGATGCTCTAACCAACTGAGCTACACAGCCAGGGCCAGATCTTTTGTGTTTCTGTGATGTCTGTGATAATCCTTCTTCTTTCATTACTAATTTTGTTTGAGTCTTTTCTCTTTTTTTCCTTAGCAAATCTAGCCAGGGATTTGTCAATATTATTAATCTTTTCAAAGACCAGCTCTTTGCTTTATTAATTTTTGTATAGTCTTTTTGTTCTCTATTTTGTTCAATTCTGCTCTAATTTTTACTGTTTCCTTTCTTTTGTTGACTTTGGGCTCTTTATTCCTTCTTTTCCTAGATCTTTGAGATGTAATGTTAAGTCATTCACTTGAGATTTTTCTTGTTTGTTAGGTTAGTTCTGTAACAACATAAACTTTTGCAGAATCCCAGAAATGTTGTGATGTCATAATATTATTCTAATTTGTCTCTGTATATATCTTTTGATCTCACCTTTTATTTCTTTGGCCCAGTCATTTTTTAGCAGTATGTTGTTTAATCTCCATGTATTTGTCGGGGGGAGGAGGTTTCTACTTCCTTTTTGCAGCTGATTTCTGATTTCAAAGCATTATGGTCAGAGAATATACTTGGTATGATTTCAACCTTCTTAAATTTCTTGAGGGTAGTTTTGTATCCCATCCTATAGTCTATCCTTGAGTATATTTCATGTGAATGGGAGAAGAATATATAATCTGATGTTCTGGGATGAAAGGCTCTGTAAATGTCAATTATATCCATTTGGTCCAATGTGTCATTTAAGGTTGATATTTCTTAATTGATTTTCTATTTGGGTGATTTATCTAGAGTTGTTAATGAAGTATTTAGCCCTCTGCTGTAATTGTGTTTTTGTTATTTTCTCCTTTAGTTCTATTAGTAATTGCTTTCTATATTTTGGTGCTCCCTAGTTGGTTGCATATATGAAATGTTATGTCTTCTTCATGTAGTGTTCTCTTTATCATTATTAAATGTCCACCTTTGTCTCTTGCTACCTTTGTTATCTTGAAATCTATTTTGTCAGGTATAAGTATGGCTACACCTGTTTTTCCGTGGATACTATTTGCTTGGAGATTTATTCAAAAATCTTAAACAAAATAGTAGCAAATTGAACACAATGATACATTTAAAAAATATGTCTCAATCAAGTAGGATTCATTCCAGGGGAACATGGATGGGTCAACATATACAAAACAGATCAATGCAATATACCACATTAATAAAGCAAGGATAAAGTCATATGATCTTATCAACAGATGCAGAAAAAACACTTAGTAAGATACAACACCCATTTATGAATAAAATAGTCAATAAAATGGATATAGAAGGATAGTACCTGAAAGTAATAAAGACCATATGTAATAAACTGTCAGCTAATATTATACTCAGTGGTGAAAAACTGAAAGCTTTTCTATAAGATCTGCAATAAGAAAAGGATATCCACCCTTACCACTCTTATTCATCATATTATGGGAAGCCTTATCCAGAGCAATCAGAAAAAAAAAAAGAAAGTATAACTTTTTAAAGATGACATGATTTTTTATATAGAATATCCTAAAGACACTACCATAAAACTGTCAGAAAGAATAAAAAAATACAATGAATTTGCAAGATACAAAATCAATGCACAAAAATCCACTGCTTTCCTATATAGTAACAATGACATTTCAGAAAAAACAATAAAAAATAATTATTTTTGCAATTAGAACCAAACAAATAATATACATAGGGATAAACTTAAAAGATGTGAAAGGCCTATATACTGAAAACTACAAAGCATTATTAAGAGATTGAAAAAGACACAGTGAAGGGGAAAGATATTTTGTCTTCATGGATTGGAAGAATCATTTTACCCAAATATACAATATGTAGATTTAATGCAATCACCATCAAAATCTTAAAGTCATTTTTTAAAGAAATAGAAAAAAATCATCAGATTTGTATGGACCCACAAAAGACCCCGAATAGCCAAAGCAATCTTGAGGAACCAGAACAAATCCAGAGGTATCATGCTACCTGACTTTAAATTATACTACAGAGCAATGATAATCAAACCAGCATGGTATTGGTAGAAAAAACAGACACATAGACAAATAGAATATAATTGAGAGCCCAGAAATAAAACCACATGTGTAGGAAGAAAAGAATGCTTCCTCAATAAATGGCGCTGGGAAAATTAGAAAACCACATACAAAAGAAGGTAACTACACTACAGTTTATCCCCATGTACATTAATTTATTGAAAATGGATCAAAGGCTTAAATATAAGATCTTAAAAAATAAGTTACATCGAAGAAAATATAGGGGCTAAATTTATGGACCTTGGTCTTAGAGAAACTTTTATGAATTGATCCCAAAGACAAAGGAAGTAAGGCAAAAGTAAATGAATGGGGCTACGTCAAACTACAGAGCTTCTTGATAGCAAAATAAACTGACAACAAAACAAAAAAACTACCAAGTGAATGGGAGAAAATATTTGCTATCATTAGCTCCAACACAGAGTTAATATCCAAAATATATAAAGAACTCATACAATCCAATGCCAAACAACCAAGCAATCCAATTACCAAAAAATTGGAAGAGGACTGGAATAGACACTCCTCCCTAGAACGCATACAAATGGCAAAGAGATATATGAAAAGATCCTCAACTTCGGTAGCTGTTAGGAAAAGGCAAATCAGAACTACAATTAGAATTCACCTTATACTTGTTAGAATGGCTATTATCAACAAGACAATAACAAATGTTGGAGACGTGGAGAAAAAGGAACCCTCATTCACTGGCAGGAATGTAAAATGATACAACCACTATGGAAAACAGTTACGGACTTTCCTAAAAAAATTAAGAATAGCATTACTATATCACCCAGCAATACCTTTTCCAGGCATCTATACAAAAACTTCAAAAACACTATTCACAAAGATATATGCAAACTTATGTTCATGGTGGCATTTTTCATGGTGGCCAAACATGGAAAAACCCAAAAATCCTTAGATAGATGTTTGGATCAAGAAATGTGGTACATATATACAATGGAATACCACTCAACCATGAGAAAAGATGAAATATTGCCATCTGCAACAACATGGATGGGCCTTGAGAATATCATGCTAACTGAAATAAGTCAGAAAAAGTTAAGAAATGGATGATTTCACTCGTATGTGGGATGTAAAACTGAAATTCATAGACACAGACAACAGTATGGTGGTTACCAGAAGGAAAGGGGTGGAAAAACTGGTAAAGAGTAAAGGGGACCAAATATGTGTTGATGGAGGATGACTTACTTTGGGTGGTGTCCACACAATGCAATATACAGATCATCTATCACAGAAATATACACCTGAAGCCTATATAATCTCATTAACCAATGTCACCTTAATAAATTTAATTTTTTAAAAACTTTAGGTGATTTTTATATGGTTTTAAAACATGTATAATATAAAAACAAATAAATAACATCTATTTAAACACCCTGACTTAATTTATAAAAGCACATTAAATTTTATTTAATAATAAACATATTTATATGTTTTATTGAGAAACACATATGCTGTCTTAGCCATAGGAAACATTCCACCATGGGAAATGTGTGAAAAAATAAGCTTTACTGATTAGGGAAACTGAGAACAGAAGGAAAAGGAGTAAAATATACTACGAAGAGTGAAGAGACAAAAATATATATATATATATATATCTAAAAAGGCAACTGTGAAGGCTTCCAAAATATAAACACGGTGTTAGTTCTGCAATTGAACTTTACATATTGCTCCCCCAAACAGTACTTCATTAATTACAATCTTATCTAATTATTCATGAACTTTGAAACCATTACTACACCTTTATTTTTTACCCTGGTCTGTTTACAAATGTGTGCTTAGGATCCTAATTGGACAATTCTAATCGGAACATAATATACAAAGCAAATTCTCCAGTTCTTGCACCTCAAAGCAAAAGTTTAATCAGAAAGCTTGAAAATTTTATTATACCAATAGAAGTAACTCTTTTAGAGATATACATGCCTTTAAAAAAATACAGCTAAAATTTATATGAAATTATCTTATTTATTATGAGTCCATGAAATTCACTTGTATGTTAAACCAAAAGTGAGATTAAAAGATAAGTTATAACTGAGTTTACATTATTTTGATGAAATGGGTATCTTTAATCATTTATTTTAAAATGTCTGCAATTTCTAAAAATATAAAGGTGTATGCTGAGATTTTTATTTTAGAGCATAAACAAATGGATGAAACAATAAAAAAAAATCAGTAAAAGTGTACTCCTGACACCACTGCATACTAATGTACAAAATGTGACTGTCATAATTCCAGGTACAGGAGACATGCAATATAAAATGGATATATAAATCAGATATTATAACTTCTGTCTCTTATCAATGAAAAATAAATTTATTGTTATTAGATCTCACTTAGATTCTCTGAGATCAGGTTATATAAGCAAAAAGCATTATAATAATTCATTATCTAACTTTTCATTTGTTTTTTTATCTCTGAATATACCTCCCCTTCTTCATCACATAGAAAAAGTAGACAGCAGCAGGTAATTAAAGAGAGAGATGTTTAGCATTATTATTCTAAAACTACTTCGGTAACATATTATCTGCAGGGCTATATTTGATCATGCTGTTTTACCTGGTTGCATTTTGTGATAAAGAAAAAAAATAAACTTTAAGTGTGTACTGATGGATACATGTACAATAAACTAACAATTTTACCAGCTTATTCAACCAATGTGAATCAATTTAAACAATTTAAACTTAAAATAGAAAACAAGCAAATTAGAAATGCATTTTAGTGACTCTTTATATGCCTTAGTCTATATGATATTCAAGCAGGAAAACACAAACACACAAATCATAAATATAAAACTCAACAGATTTTCTCAAAATAAATTTATCTGTGTAAAGGCTTAAGGGATAGATGCCCTTGGCAGCTAAAGAAACCCCACTGATGAACCTCAACCTTCCCCAAAGGTAACCACTATCCTGTATTCTAGTGGAATAATTTTGTTTTACTTTTTATTTTAGAATAGAGTTTGGCTTTTTACTTTCAGTATTATGTTAGAAAGATTTATACATGCTGTTTTGTGCAGTAATAGTTTTTCATTTTAATTATTGTGTAGTATTTCATTGTAGTAATTTACCTTAAATTATTTATTCACTTTAATGATTTTTTCCAGGACAAGATTGTCATTTATGGTGATGGTATAAACTTGTCTTTTGTATAAATGTATACTTATTTCTTTTGCATATGTGAGAAAGATTACCATTTCTCGACCATAAAGTGTGAGTATGTTTAACATCAACGCATATGCCAAACCATTTTCCAATGTCTGTACCAGTTTAAGCTCTCAGCCGCATGTATGAGATGTCTAATTTCTCCACATTTTTGTCAACACTTGATTTTGTCAATGTTTCTCTAAATCAACTGATTGAGGTATAATTTAATTAAATCAAGTGTACACAGTTAAGGGCACAATTCAAACATTTTTGACAAATATATACACTCAAGTAATCACCATCCTAGTCAATATAGATTAAATTCTATCACCCTTCAAATTCCCTCATAAGCTATGCAATCAATCATTCTCACCACAACCCAAGTAATCACCAAATTGATTTCTATAATCAGAATATTTTTGTCTTTTAACAAATTTTATATAAATGGAATTAGATTGTTTGTTGTCTTTTGTGACTGCCTTATTTTCCTCAGTACAAAGTTTTGAAGATTAATCCTTGCTGTTATGTGTATGTAATTCATTTGTTTTTATTCATAAGAAAGATCTCATTATAAACTTATACTACAATTTAATTTCTCTATTAACATGTAAACATAAATTTCAGCTGTTTTGAGTTCTGAACTACTATGAAAAATATTTTATAAAGAGTTATATATGCATACATATTTCAAACGACAGTTATTGTGATTTCATACGTACTTAATGAAAGAATAAAGGATATATGATATGTGATTCTTATAAGAATATTTGGAAATAAGTAATAATATTTCACCTTTTACCTGAAAAAAATGCAAACAGATCTTGTAAGTTGCCAATAATGAAACACATAGTAATGGTGAAACTAATCCAAGCTTTATATATTCTTATGATTCATATGGCATCAATTCATTTTTAAAATGTTGCCTTTAGTTTAGCCTTTTTCCTTTCATGGTTTCATTAAGTATGTTTTTGTGAACTGTAATACAGAATGCCTGGTATTTCTTTAGAAATTGGAAATCCTCTCAATATGCTTTTGATATATTGTAAAGTGTCCATATTAATCGTTGTCTTCATAGCTTTTTTCCATGCAACGCTATTAATACAAGCTTAAACTACAATGAATGGAAGGGTAACGTGATTTAAAAATACAGCTCAAATCATTAACCCTTCCCAGTTATCTCTAGAGATTGCCACGTAAATGAATCCAGCATAATTAGTACATTACTTTTTTTGAAGATTTTATTTATTTTTAGAGAGAGGGGAAGAAAAGGAGAGGGAAACATCAATGTGTGATTGCCTCTCCTGCACCCCCTAGTGGGGACATGGTCTACAACCCACGCATGTGCCCTGATAGGGAATCGAATGGGTAACCCTTTGGTTTGCAGGTCCAACACTCAATCCACTGAACCACACCAACCAGGGCAATTAGTGTATTATTTTTAATTTCATTTTTACTTTTTATAATAAATGGTAATGTTTGGTAATATCAAATCGGTCTTGTCTAGATTTACACATTTCTAACTGAACCAGTTTCAGTTCAGGTCTAAGAAGGCTACAAAACTGACATCACTAAAATAGGTATTGGACTAATACTCTCTTAGAGATTCCATAAGAATGAATTATTGCCTAGGTATGATTTATAATAATGTAGAAGGCTGGATTAATCATCTTCATTTTATTAAAGACAATATTCTGGTTATAAGCAGAGCCTTCATTTGTTATTAATTTTATAATGTCTCCCAGGAATTTCCTGTCTTATGTATTTGTACTAGGAGAGCAACTGCTGCAACATTTTCTAAGGACTGAAGTTGTCACTGTGCCAGGGGCTGGGTCCAGGGCCAGTTCTGCCTGTTGTGTGGGGTCAGCTGGTTCACCTCCTCTCTGCAGGATTTCAGGAGCTGCATTAGGTCTGCGGACCTGGCTCCTCAACCTCTCTCAATAAACAACTCTAAACCCTCCACCCCTGTAGGCACCTTCCCTCCTCCAATTCATGCATCTGGTATTTCCTCTTCTTTCTCTTTGTCTCTCTGTCTCTGTCTCTCTTCTTAAAGCAAAACAAACAAACAAACAAAAAACTTCACTCATATGAAAATATAAAACTGAAATAAATGAGTAAACAAAAAAGCAAAAACTCAAAGACACAGACACAGTATGGTGGTTAACAGTGGGAAGGGGGGATAGTAAAGGGTGAAGGGATCAAACACAGGGTGACAGAAGATAATTTGGTTTTGGGTGGTGGACACATGATGCAATATACAGAAATGCATCATAGAATTGTACACATGAAGCCTATATAATCTTATTAACCAATGTCTCCTCAATAAGTGTAATAAAAAAGAAAAAAGAAAAAATATTTTAATTATGATAAAAAACATGTACTGTGTTAACCATTCTTCAATTTTAAGTATAGTCATATTCTTGTGTAATCAATTTCATTTGCTTTTTTTTACCATAGCCTCAAATTGGCCTTTTAAAATTTATTTTATTATGTACATATTTTCACCATATTCTTAGAATAATTCAAATTGTATCATATATTTATATAACCATTAATATTAAATCAAAAATAAACTGTTTTCAGAAATTTATCTTTAAACATTTGCAAAATTTACACCATTGTTTGTAAATAATATTTAATATTACATTAACCTGTGGAAAGGAGTTTATTTTATATGTAAATTAAATTTGGACACTGTACTTTATTAATAGCACTTGATATTTTGCAATGCTTGGAAATGCATAAGTATAATTTGCATAATGTGAATTGTGACTTTTATATCTGAGATATTAAATTTAAAATAATTGAATATAATTTTAATATTTCCCTTTATATATAGATATACATGTAGATATTGCACCTGTTTTCAAAACAGCTGCCTTCTCTGCCTATCATTCAACAGCCTACTTTAGCATTACTTTGTAGATGTGACAGGGCTCATGTCACATCCTGGTCTTACAAAGACATTAACCATCTTGCACTAGAAATGGACTAATCTGCTGTCACCTGCATGACAGATCAGACAGGTGCAGGTATTTCCTTTGAATTATGATCTTACCAGAGGTAGACTTGATAATTGAAAACCTGGTCACTGTGACATGCCGTTCTAGAAGACTGTTTAACATTGTTTGAGACAGCATAATTTGTAAATAAGGCATTTATTATTGCAGGCAGCCTCAGGGTACACATTCATATCCTTGACAATAGTATACAGCTTGCAAAGGCTTAATTCATTAGCATTATTTGCACAGAGTTATGTTTAAAAGTAGGATAAATGTAAACACATCATAAAAATAGAATGATTTAATTACTTCCTAACTTAGAAAGTGATTTCAGATAGAAAAAGTCTGAAGATTTGTATTCTGCTTTTTATAACCAAATAATTTAGTTTGTGTGACTTAAAAAAGAAGGCATGTTGATCAGTACTTACTTGGATTAAAGTATATGTATGCAATTGTATTTTAATGAGTAATTGTTTAGGTTTTGTTGCAACAAATTGCCATTCTACCATGAGAAGCAAATCTAAATGTAGTAAGTTCATTTTTTTCTGGAGTTAGTGCTGTTTCCATACTATTTGACATTACAAAAACTCCAGAATGCCTTGTGTAGTTTAAAGACTCATAACTATATTTAATTTTCAATTTAGTTTTGAAACATTTAATATTTTTTCTTTTTTTTTTGGTATATTTTATTGATTATGCTATTACAACTGTCTCATTTTTTTCTCTCCTTTATCCCCTCCGCCCTGCACCCTACCCCATCATCCCCACACCTCTTAGTTCACGTTTATGGGTTGTACATATTGGTTCTTTGGCTTCTCAATTTCCTATACTATTCTTAACCTCCCCCTGTCTATTTTTTTTGGTCAACATTTTCCCGCCACCACTTTCCCCAGCCCCACCCCTACTCACCTCCCACCCTCAGTCCTTCCCCCATTTGGCTTTGTCGATGGTTCCTTTATGCATGTTCCTTGGTGACCCTTCCTCTCCTTTTCCCATCATCCCCTGCCCTCCTCCCCTCTGATTACTGTCAGTTTGTTTTTTATTTCAATATTGCTGGTTATGTTTTGCTCACTTGTTTATTTTGTTGATTAGGTTCCACTTAGAGGTGAAATCATATGGTGAAAGGCAGATATCAATATTTATTTTCTAACTGATTTAGAAAACCAAAATTTAAAGAGATACTTTAAATTGTTCATAAATATTGCAATATACTATATGGTTAAAGTTATTTCTACCTTTGAGCTGAAACACTGGTTTTTCTTGTCTTTGAACTAGAACTTTGGTTCTTCCTGGACCTGGGGCCTGAAGGCCTTTGGGCTGCAGCTAGAATGTCAGCCCCCCTGGTTCATTCTGACTCGCACTGGAGACACACCACAGCTCACCTGCTTCTCCACCTAGCCGAGTGCAGATTCTGAGGCTTTTTAGTGGTCATAATCGTGTCAGCAGGTTCCTTATAACAGACCTCTTTCTATTGTAAGTGGCACTGGTTTTGTCTGGAGAACACTGACTAATGCAGAGATAGCCATAAATAAACTTTAGCATTTAATATAGCATGTAATATATGATTGTCTCTAGCTACTGTTTTATCTTTGTTAATAGTTTAAGGTATAGTTTTATTTTTAATTCACATTCTCTCAAACCAGTTATATCATATGTATATTTTAAAATTCATTTAATAATATGTATGGTGTTTCTCATAAACTTATTTTTAGTCACCTATTGAAGAATTATTCTAAAAGTATACATTTCTTTTTGTAATTATATTTTATTTTTTATGCTTTCATAATTATCCCAATTTTCCCCCCATACCCCCCTTCCATCCAACCTCCCCACGGCCCTCAGGCAATCCCCACACTGTTCTCTGTGTCTATGGGTCAGGCATACGTGTTCTTTGGCTAGCCCCTTCATGTTCTTTCATCAGTAACCAGTAACCATACATTTCAAAGTCAGTAACTTACCTGAAGCCTACACTCCCTAGAAATGTGTGATTTATTGAATGTTTATATTGAATATCTCTTATATTTAATTTGTAATAGCCCACTCTCCACTTTTTTTCTCTTTTGATGGTTATAGTATGGGTTATAGAAAATGAGATTTTAATGATTCTTTAGACATTTCCATTCTATTGTTCCCTGTTTTGGAGGCATATTTGAATACTTCAAATTTATTATCCATAATTAATCAATGTCAGTCTTGTATTTGATTAATATCCTTTTCTAAAGAAATATTTCCTGCTATTTATCATTATCTTCTTCTGACTTTTAAAGCTCCTCAATAGTAAAAAGATAACATCACCATCATTACAAAAAGCAATACTAATGACGAGATTGTAACTCAGCATACATACATGTTATAACATTTATGTGTGTGTGTATGTGCATGTCTATATATCTCCATAAACACACATGTGTATAAGTATGTTATGAATACATAAGTATATACATGCATGTATGTGTGCATATAGTTTTTAGATATGCAAATACATAGATATATGTGTTTTATATTAATAAACATATCATTAATTTATATTGATCTTCTTGTTTGCCCCCTAAGAGGTGATTGACAACACCCAGAGATATTTTTATTATCAGACTGAGAGAGTACATCTAGTACCTAGTGAGTAGAGGCCAGGAATGTCGTTAAATGTTCCATAATATACAAGCAGTCCCCCGGCCTCAAGGAAGCACGAGGGAGTTGTAGGAGAGAGGAGGGTAGAAGGAGGAATGTCAGTAGTGCCAAATTTGAAAGCTCTGCTCTGAGATGATCTTAAGCCGCCCAAGTCCTGGTGAAGCAATATTGTAAACAGGGTTCCATATACATAAAAAAAGATAACGAAAGGCAACTGATAGACAAAAACTACTGTTCATGCTTTTATTTGATATCACTAATTTCTGTAATTCACACATGCCTTCTTGATCTATTTTGTTCCCCACCCATAAACATTATATATTGTATTTTATGAGACTGTCATACTTTGTTTTTGTTACAATTCTTTTTAGTATGAAAATCCAATTTCCTCCATGCTCTCAAGTATGCACATATTACTGTGTGGCAGTAACCCACTTCTCCTACAAAAATTTAAAGACTTCAGATTAATGGTCAGAATTATGATGACATATTGAATTATTTGTTGTCATTCTCTAAGACATCCATGTATTAGAATTAAATATGTACTCCTTTTCCTTGTGAATTATAGTTCTTCCCACTACAGCTGGATTGAGTAGCTCTGTTCATTGATAAAGACATTGTCAACATGGCTTGTTTGGTCAATAGATTGTGGGAAGTAGTGACAATGTGACTACTTAGTTCCTTAACTAAGCTCTAAAGAGGTGTCATGGGTTTTCACTTGCCTAGCTGCACTCATGCCATCACCTGGTAGAAGAACATAATACTATAATTAATTGCTGACCCAATAAGGGTGAAAGATACATGGGACAGACCTGACTTCAGAGCCCAGAACCAGTAGCCTAGAACCTGAAAGCCAGCCGAACCAAACCAAGAATCCACAGCTCATGACTGAATATTAAATATATACTTATCCTTAGATATTAAACATTGAAGTGGTTTGTTTCACAGTAGGCATGGTTGAATAACAGACAATATTAGAAATGGAGTATTACTTTCTTGTGAAAACTTAAAACATGCAGTATTAGCTTTGGAAATAGGTGGCATGTGTCTAAGAAAATTCAAAGAGGAAAGCGTAAAATAGTAGTTTGTGTTTCTTAGCAGCAAACTGATTAGAAAAATGTCACTTCTGGAAATCTGGAAGACAAAAAAAAAGTCCCTGAAAATTATTTCGACAAGTCAACAAGTCTGTAGAAGCCAGAACTACTTCATCTTCTTGTTACTGTAACGTTGTCCCCCATAAATTCTTCTTGTTCTCTGTGTTCTGGAGGGAAACAGTGTGTGGACCTGGGCTGTGAGTATACGTGGCTAGTCAACTGCCCCCATTCTCGTTTGTCCACCATGCAATGTCATGTGTTAGGACATCTTGTACTACCTGGGGTGAGGAATCCCTGACTCACCAACAGGATGAAGAGGAAGCAATCAGAACAGTGAGTGACATGTATGGTAGGAGCAGTGAAAGATGATTGGGTGGATTCTTGTGCCAATCATTTGAAACTCCCTACTGCTCCCGGAATCATGCTTTCTGTGAGTTAAAGCGGAGGATCTCCTTTAGGATACATGCTTTTCTCAGTCCTGCAGCTCCTACTCTAACTAAGTTAACTGCTATCTCTTCCCTCTCAGTGCCAAAGAGAAAAGCATACTGAGCTTTATCTTCTAGAATTCAGTTCTTCTCTTTCTTATCTTACTCCTGTTTTCCCCAAGTTCTTGGCTAAATCCTGAAGAATAATTATTTAATCCCAATATTATAGGATCTGAATCTTCTTCTTCTCCTCCTGACAAGTCTTCTGCAGTACTCTTGGAGATATTTGGTTCCACATTTCCTCAGGGCCCAGAAATCAAACCTCAGTTTCTGAAGTTAGCCCTATAACAAATCAAGCACATACTGACCTCATAGAAACTTCACCCACGACTGCTCATTTTGAGTGTGCCTTTCTCTTCTGTTGTTACCTTCCCTGTGAGTACTGCTCTTGACCTATTTCCTCTTTAACTGAGTATGTGTGTTGAGCAACATCTCTATTGTATCTGCAGAAATGAGCTCAAACAGCATGCATTTCATGTTTCTTGCAGTCCTTCTCTCTGCAGATTCCCATTTCCAGGTCATTGTGAGGACACAGAGAATCAGATGGACTGTAATCCATCTAAGATTCCTAAATTTTGTGCAGAGTTCAAACAAGACATGAAGATTAGAGCCAGTGCCTTGTTTAAGTGTATACTTCCTGCATGTAGCAATACTGACCAGTTAGTAGGTTATATATTTACAAGTGCATACTTTATTAAGCATGTTGACCTAGGTCAGCTAGAGAAACAACAGGTTAATGTCCTCTAGAAATTCTCAAATTTGCTTGACTCGAATTAACATATTTATGCAAATTCAAGAATTCCTCCTTCATTGTTGGCATATTGGACTTAATTAAATTGGTCTTCTCTTCATGCATGGCTCTTCAGGTTTGCTTTCGTACATATTTGTCAAAATTATACTTTTAATTTCAACATTTCTGTGGTATAGAAGGTTAGTTGTGCTCTAATATCCATTCCCTGCTTACTTCATTGTAAGGAAATCCTTAATTTTTAAGTAGCCACATGGCCAGTTGGAATAATGCAAACCTCGGTCTCTCACACATTAATTCTTCCAAGGTTAAGTTATTTGATTGGCTTGGTGGCTGACTATGTACTGCAACACAACAATTAAAAAAAAGTTTTGTAATTGTTCCCCAAACAACAAGATAAATGATAATGGAAACAGACATGTGTGACAATTTGGTAAATCTCATGATAGCTTAGTTTATTTAACTAGAAAAAGGTAACAGAAAGTTCTCATTTATAGACTTATAGTGATTATGAAATATCAAATTCTTAGCACTAATCCTGGTCTATAGTATACACTAAGTAATAGTTACATTATTTACCATTTTCAGCAAATAATTTGTGTATTCTTCATACATAACTATACCGCTGGTGAGACTTTGAAACTGCAACATCCACAGTTTTGTCACCTTGATTTATGTGCTTGAATAGGTTTCAGAGTTCAGAAAAATTTGTCATTAAAGAGTAGAAAATATTAAAATATTTGGTCTGGACCCAACATTTAAGCTTAAGTTTGGTGATAGATATGATATCATATTAGCATGCCAGGTTGAATGGCAGTTCAAGAAATTAGAAGTGCAAAGTTTATGATTATAAGTGAGAAAATAAAACAAGGAAGACATTCTCTCATTGACACATATCATGCAGACACACACACACGTTTGGAAACTTGTTATTAGGTTCCAGCTGAGAGAACTGCAACTTGGACATCTCTGACTGATAATATCTCCATCGATTTTAAAGTTAGATCACTTACTTTTACAGATGCTAAGTGCTACAGGGTTACTTATGGAGCATAAGAGAAGAAATAAACATATGGATGGCCAAGGAGAGGAACTAAGTTAACTGTGGTGAATATTTTTGTAAGAGAGGCACAACGCAAATAAATTCATGTGAAAATCAAGGAAATAGGTTGTAATTGTCCAGCATTCAACAATTATAATTCTAAATTTCAATATTAAATACTTTGGGGGGAAAAAATAAGATGTACTAGAAAGTAGGTTTAATTTTACCATGGTAGTAAAGAAACTTAAGAGAGATAGATGTAGCGGTAAAATGGCCACAGGATCTTTGACATGGTTCCCTTTGAGAAGCTGGTCTACTTCCTCTGTCTTTGACCCTGTGACAGCTTTGACAAACAGAATAAACAGAATCAGCAGTGCTGCCTTAGGCTCTGGCAGATGAGCCCTCATTTATAAAATTCAGCTCTTCTGCTGCAGGGACAACGTAGAGAAAACTAAGACTACATGGACATCAAGAGTGATACAAAGACCCAAAGTTTCAGCGATCCCTGCCAAAATGCCAGGCATGTGAACATGGCCACCTTTGACTTTTCAGCACAACTCAGCTGTTGGGTGACCCCACCGACACCATATTGAACTGAAGAATCATCCAGCCAAGCCCTCATGAAACCAAGAGATATAATAAAATGGTCATATGTTAAGCTAATAAGTTTTAAGTTATTTGTTTGAAAGATACATAGAGCAAATAGACTAAGCAAAGCATGAAGATGCCAAGATTCAATAAAATTTGGGAAGCAAAATGCCAAAATATGTGATACATATATATTTTTGAGAATAAGTGTATCCTTATGGAATTTATTTTAAAAATCAGGTCCATGATTTAAATGTTTTCTACCTAACCCCCTCAAATATCCCTACCATAGTATAACTAATCCCATGATGTTACAGAATGTATATATAGTATTATGCTTTACAATGTTTAAATCATTGTTTAGTGAAAATAAAATGGATCATTCAATTTAACAATTAATGATGTACCTCTCTGATCTAGAATGGGATAAGAAAAAAGAATAACATGTGGATCCTATAAAGAAGTTAATATTCTTATTCTATTTTAGTGGTTTTTTGTCTGCTTATTTTTTATTTATGTGGGTGATTGAAATGTATCTGCACTTCAGTGAATTAGGTGACTGTCCTTAGGTCCCACAGTAAGGAAGGGTGCTAAATCCATCTCACAGCTCCTAACTCAGAGGCCACTGCTGTGGATAATCTTGTCTCCTTAGTGAGAATTTCCTTAGGAGCTGGTGCATTACTAAGCACAAAACTGGTTGCATAAATGCCGCAGGCCTTTGTAAGGTGAGAGGAAAGAACTGGAAAAATTGAATGAGGGTCACTTCCAGGATACATGAGAATGAAGCGACTTGTCATTTCCCAGAATTACTAGCAATGGTGAAGGGTCAGGAAGAATCTGAATTAGACTATCAGCTCATGAGAAAGAGGCCTGGGCATGGTGGTTGATAGTCAAAAATAAGGCAGATGTTTCGTCTCTTGATTTCTGCTGGTGGCAGTGGAAAATTTCTGTCTTGAGATATGCTAATGTTACCCAAGATAGCCAACTTCTTAGAAGTTGTGTCCTTGCCTCATATCTCTTCCTAATTAAGAAAAGCTGTTGCTAGGCTCTTTAGTGGTTGCTATAGTCACACAACTTAGAAACTACGATGATCATGGAGAATAAAATCTAAGAAAAAAACAAGACATTGACATCATAACTTGAAAATCCAAATTATTTCAAAAGTATTAATTATTACAGAGGTTCTTATATTTATTTTACTACATAATTGATTTGTATTCAGTGACACTGACAACAAAGGAATTAAGTAACAAATGTAATAATCAGAGATACTGTTCTACAGTTTTGTACTCATGTATAATAGATCATGTGAGAATATACAGTAATGTTCATGCTCTATCTGCTATTTTAAATATTTTAAAGCTGGTATTGCTTTACCCCTCAGAAGATTGCATTAAATAATTGCAATTAAACAATTGACCAAAACGCAAGCAGCCCTCAATACTCACTGTAGCTTCTGATGTAAGAATACCACACTCACATGCCATTATTAGTATAATGAGCAAGAAATAATCATGAAGATTTAAAGAGAAAGCCAAATAGTTGTTTCACGTTGAAGTACTTGACAAGAATGATTATTCCAGCCAAGTGGAATGGAGTGAATATTAAGTAAGCGCAACTTGGGCAAAAGCCAAAATGAAGTTAAGTTCATGAAGCAGAAGCTGAAAGCTTGCCATGCTAAGAAGTCAATACTGCCTCCAGGTCATCTTAATAAAAAATAAAATCTCTTCCTAAGATTTTATACGCAATGATATATGGTGGTAGCACACAATGAGGACATTTGGAAATAAGGTAAAATTAGTTCCACTGGAACATAACCATTCATAGCATTCAAAGAATTGCTGTCCTTAACTCAGTGTCTCTAAGAATGTATTTTAATAACCATGAGAAAAATGACTTGGTACAATCAATAGATTAGGAAATTGACAGACCAGATGCTAAACCTAGCTTTACCCTCTAACTTAAAGAGAGCCTAATTGGATCATTTACATCGATTGTTTTTCTTTGATAAATAGCTATGCTGCTTTGAATTACTATATTATACCATACATTTTTGTATTTTAACACATGTTGTGCAATCCCATTTCTTTCTATTTATTGCTTTGTCGCTTTAACGCGTCCCTCAATCATTCCCTTCACCATCACTGTAAATTTTGTGTGTGCTGCTAGACTGGGCCCCCAACCCAGTGTGTGCAGGCTGATTCTAACTGACCATCTTCGCTGACAGTGTTAACGAACGCCGTCCTTTGGGTACATGGACAAACACATGGCCATTGAGAGTTTCATGTTGTCTACTGATCCTCTGCACATATTTCTCATCCTCCAATTCTCTGGTGCTTCTTTCATTTTCCCAAATAATGCGGGTGGAGTTTTCTTCCAGTGTGTCGGACGCTGTTACAGGCTGACTAAGCAGTCCAAAGCATCATGATCATCCTCTATAGTTATGCTCAAAACAAGACATATTAACCTCACTCAACATTAGCTAATGTTCCAAAAGATTCCTCAAAGCCCAACAATTTCATACCCTTGAGATATAATGAAAAGAAAGCATTGTCACTCACCATTTATTGGAAAAGACAGAAGACTCCAAAATTAAAATACAGTGCTGAGAGTGCTAAAAAAAAGAGGCGTGCAAGCATGAAAACACCTGAACCTCCCTTCAAATTACTGGATGTAATCACTTACAGATTGCTTTGATTTTCCTATGGGAACTAAAGAAATTACATGCTCCATTTAAAAATAAAAATAAAAATAACCACCCATACCTTGAATCTGCTATTTCAGGACTTCTCTTCAGTCTTCTCAAAAATCAGCTTTCCAGTACAATTTCTGCAAATTTCCCTATATATACCTTTTTGTACATCCAACAATGGACTGCTGTTCTCCACAACATATCAGTGAAACACCCACCCCTTATGTTAACATGTCTAAATGAAGTTAATTCCATTGGGCCTGGCACAATGGTAACTTTTCTTGGAAACTTTTTCTAATACCACAAATTGCTGCCAAAATCATTCTGCTGAATTTAGCTATTCTTCTCTCATGACACTTATAATATGCCTATTTAATTACAGTTTTCTGTCTGTATTTTAATCTAACATGGTATATAACAAATATAATAATAATAATAGCACCAACCTTAAAAACAATACCAGCCAATCTTTTCTTTAATTAAAACATATTGACACATAACAATGTATAAATTTAAGGTGTACGGCATGTTAATTTGATACATTTATATTGTCATATTATTGCTACTACAGCAATAATTAGCTCCTCTATCACTTTACATAATTATTCTTTCTTTTTACTACTGGGAGTCATTAAATTTAAGTCCCTTAGCAAGTTTAATGATTATAACACAATATTGTCTATATTCACGACACTGTGCATTAGATTTCTCAGGTTTTGGCAGAACAGTAAATTGGTTCAACCACTACAGAAAATAATATGGAGGTTCCTCAAAAACTTAAAAGTAGAGCTGCCATATAACCAGCAATCCACTTTCTGAGTATATACGCAAAGGAAATGAAAACGGGATATCAAAGAAATATCTTCATGTTCATGTTTATTGCAGGAATATTTATATTATTTATAATAGCCAGGACATGGAAGCAAACTAATCCTCATCAGCAGATGAATGGGTAAAAAAGATGTGAGAATGTTATTGAGCCATTGGGAACGTGAACATCCTCCCATATGTGACAACATGGATGGAACTTGAGCATATCAAGCAAAGTGAAATATGTCAGGAAGACAAACTCTGTATAATATCACTTATATATAGAACCTAAAAAAGCCAAACTGGTAAAAACAGAAATAAATTGGTGGTTACCAGAGAATGCAGGGAGAGGAGATGGGACAGATATTGTTTAAGTATATGAACCAGCTAATCTTTATTGAGTACGTTCTCCTGTGTACCTTGCAAAGTCTAGAAACTTTACTTACAGTGTTCCTACATTACTGTTTATTGAATCATACTGATAATCATTCATCACCAACAAAGAAACTGAGGTGTGGAGAGGTTAAATAGCTCATGGAAGTGGTATCTCATTGCTTTGCCATTTTCTGTTAGAAAAAATTCACAGGTTCTGCCCCTCCTTAATGCGGGAGGATTGCATAGGGCTGCAAATACCAAGGTGTAGGGATATGGACCAGAGTCAAGTCTCTGTGTCATAGTCCATTTCTGGCCTCCGGTGATGCACGTCCTCCTTCCCACAGGAAAAATGCACTTACCTCCTCCCAAACTCCCCAAGAGTCTCATCCCATTAAACCGTCTGTTTTAAGTTCAGCTACTCCTCATCTAATCAGATTGTGAGGATGAGGCTCCTGGGAGAAGCTCTTCTCAGTCCATCAATCTATAACATTAAAGAAACAAGTCTGTTTCAGGCCCAGTGGTAGAACAGTCAGGATAACAGGTGTACCGAGGTTTCTGTTCAAAAAGGGTACAATAAAGGTACAAAGGATTCACTGGTCCATAATGATTTTTAAATGGAGTCAGGGAAAAGTTACATGTTTCTTTACTAAATTTCAAAGCCAAGGAATAATTCTCAATGGCTCTCCCTCTCATTGCTGTGTGCTTTATTCCAGCTCCCAGTCATAATCCGCCTTCTATGAAAGGTGCATGCATTGCTGCCTAAGTAGTTTTATCAGCCTGCTTCTTACCTGTAGAGCTTCAGAAGTCTGGAAACCTCTTGTCATTGTCCACTCTCCCAGTTCCCTTCAGTCTAAGCTGGCAGTGTTTTTGAAAAAATAATTTTCTTAAAAACTGAGTTGATTTTCTGTGGATTTCATAGGAGTTTACCTCATTGGGCAAAAGCTTTAACCACAGAGTCCCTCTGGGTTGCCCTCTCTGTGACTAGATGCTGAGGGGAAGGGAGGCAAAGTGGTTACACTTCCTAGAGTCCTTATCTCTAGTTTGAGAGAGTCTAAGGCAAAACCTGTCTCTGTAAAGAACCAGTTTTGTGACAAAATTCTTCATTAATCTTTTGAGGTTTTAGAAAAAGGATGAATGGTCACACCTTCAGTGCTTTTCCATACCAAGTTTTATCTAAAGATCACCATTTCCTGACAGTTCTTAGAAACAGCGTCTTAATTTTAGCACCTTTTCATCTGGAAAAGCTCAGAATTTTCAAAACTATAAAATTCTTTATAATAGTTCCTTCCTCAAATTATCTTTCTCCTCTCACATTTTACTATAAACAGAAAGAATAAACCAGATGGCATCTCCAACATTTTGCTTGGCGACTTCCCTAGCCAAATAACCAAGTTCCTACATAGATGTGTTCTATTTTCCACATAACGGCAGAAGAGGATTCCGCTAGATCTCCTGGCGCATGGCAAAGAGCTCCCTTACTCCATTTCTTTTTAATCCTCACCGAAGGACATGCTTATTGATCTTTAGAGAGAGAGGATGCGAGGGAGAGAGAAACATTGGTGCAAGAAAGAATCATCAATTGGCTGCTTCTTGTATGTGCCCAGACAGGGGACTGAACCAGCAACCCAGGCACGTGCCCAGACCAGGAATCAAACCCATGACTCTTTGGTTTCCAGGACAATACAGCCAAGACCCCATTACTCTATTTTCTAATAAAATATTCCTCACTTTCTTTTGAGCCATCACTGGCAATGTCCTCAAAATTCTGATTTATAATTGTCTGCTTTTCAAAAATTTCCCAGCTTCCATTCAGTGCTCCATTCCCTTAGTTTTAGTTATTTATTAGAGCAGCACCTCATTTCCAGGCACTAAAATCTGTGCCTTTTGCTGCATAACAAATTGCCACAAGCTTCACTGTATAAAATAACACATTATCGGAGAGTGTGTGAGGGTCAGGAACCTGAGGATAGCCGAGCTAAATTCTTTATTTCAGGATCTCTCCCAAAACTCCAGGCAAGAGGTTGGCCAGGGCTGGGGACTCATTTGAGACTTGCCAGTGGGAAAGATTTCCCAGCAAACTCACGTGGTTGTAACTTGCGGAAGAATGAAATCGGACCCCTATCTCATACCGCTTACAAAAATGAACTCAACACTTAAACATAAGCTCTGAAACTATAAATGTCCAGAAGGAAACAAAGGGAAAATCTTCTTGACTTTGCTCTAGCAGCAATATCTTGAATATGACACCAAAAGCGCAAATAACAAAAACAAAAATAAATAAGAAGCTCTACATCAAACTAACAAGCTTATGTACACTATAAGAAAAAAGAAACATCAACAAAATGAAAAGGCAGCTAACTGAATGGGAGAACATATTTACAAACCATATGTTTGATAAGGGATTAACATCCTAAATATATCAAAACCACAAACAATCTGATTAAAAATGGGCAAAGGGAGTAAATAGACATTTTTCCAAATAAGACACACAAATGGTGAATGGGTACATGAAAAAGTGCTCAATATCAATAAGTACTAGGGAAAGGAAAATCAAAACCACAATGAGATGTCACATCACACCTGTTAGAATGACTGTCATCAAAAAGATAAGAGACGATAAATATCGGCAAGGATGTGGAGGAAAGGAAATTTCTGTGAACTGTTGATGGCAATGTAAATTTTTTAGCCATGATGGAAAATACTATTAAATTTTCCTTAAAAATTAAAAATACAACTGCCTTTCCATTTACTTCTCTAAAAGCAGAAAGTGGAACAAAATCTTTCTTCTATTCAGTTTGTGGTGTTTTGAGCCTGGGTCTTAATTAGTAACATACTAGATTATCTGTATCACCTAATAGTTAATATTATGAATAGCTTTAAAAATAAAAAAAGAAGATAAAGTGATAGAAATATGAAGTGATCCCCTTTCCATGATTTGCTGATTTTACAGCAAAAAAGAAAGGGGGAGGGGAGTAGGAAGAAAGACGAAGGGAGGGAGAGAAGAAAAGAAAGAGAGAAGCAGAGATATTTGAATCTAATATTTCATCATAGGGCTCCCCAGGACTCAGAAGTAAAACTTAATTGTTTCTAATGATGAAATAAGTGAAATTATTTAAAATTAAACTACTCTTAGGTCAATATAAATTTAAGTGTTTTAAATAGGCAACTGAAATATATGAATCAGCCATTACTCCCTATATTCCTGAATATTCTTATTTTTTTTACATTCATATTCTCTGTCACTTTTCCTTTTTAGTTCTGGACCAGCTTCATGGCTCATTTGCTTTCAATACCGCAGAATTGGTTTTCTCCTTGACATGTTCATAATACATGGTTTTTATGTTAGAGTTTGGACAATGGGGCACATATCTGTCTGCCCAATAAACCAAATTTATGGCAAAAAAAAAGCTTGATTTTTAAGTTCTCATAGACAAGGAAGATAATTTATCTTCCACTTCCATTGATTTCATTTCACCTATTGAGGAAATCTGTTTTGCATAAAATAAAACCTTTTCCACCCACTTCCTCTGGGTTGTACTCCACCAGTTATCCCATGTTTTTTCCTTCGAATGTATGGGAAACTCCCCTTTGAAGATTTTTTGGCCTCTCTGAGTCAGTGTACATGATTTTTAAAAAATGCTTTTCAGCTATTACCTGTGTTAGATCACAAACACCTCTACTGCTTTGTACCTATTCGATAAACCCCTCCTATGAGGACGGAAAGTAATGTTAATACCATCCACTCCTGATCATTCTTAACCCCTTGTAGCATTTGACGTTGATGACTACAACTTTTACCTTGAAATATCATCTTAAGTCTGATCTCTTTTCTAACCTGTGTATCATGGCTCATTCATGTCAAGTTGAAACCTAGTTATAAATTAATCTCTGGTTCATATCTCCTGTATATCAAACTCTCTTCACTTTCTCTATTTACATCTATGTGTCACCTCTTTGTTGTTAATTGGATACATGAGTAACTCCCAAATCTGTGGATACATCTGTTTTCTAAGCTTTAGTAAAGAATTTTTATCTACCCACTACAAATTTCACATAAAGTCACATTATCTCTAAAATATTATAAGAAAAAAAGAACATATTCTCAAATCAATTCTCTTGAGTGTCCTACCATGGTAAATAACACAGAGGTTATCACTCATTCATCGCTGACCACATATATTACATACAAGCACTACGTACATAATATTACCCACATCTACACACTTTCAACATACTTCTAACACTGATCTTTGCTGATTCAGCTACCCACCCATTAAGTCATTCTAGCAGATATTTATTATCAAATGAGCAGTCATTGTCCAAGGTCCTGGGACATGAAGATGAATAAGGTAGTGATAAGGTATGGTTTAAATTTTCAGCAAGCTCAAAGTTTAATTCATATAGGCATGGATCAACATTAGCAAAAGACATCTGGAATAGAATGCAGGTTTATGCTATTTTACCTCTAAACTAAGAGTCTGGATTAACACCAGTAGGTTAGGGAAGAGATTAAAAATTCACAAATAGGAACCCTATAATTCCATTGTAATCAGTCATAGCCAAGCTCAGCATTTAGAACCACATACATAGATAATTTAAAGATACCACATTCAAAGATAATTAATGGAAATTGATAAGTGGTGAAATCACAAATATGAAAAATACTATAATGTACACGTTTATTTTTAATTAGATTGTATAATGGATAAACACAAGGATAATTTTACAATATAAATACTTAGAATCATATGAAGTGATACCTGTTTCAACAAAAGGAGCCAATAGTGTACATATTTGTGGGAGAAGAGGAGAGGACAATAAACTGTCATATGTCACCCATCCCTGTTCACATATAGATATATATGAAGCTCCTGCTATGTATAAAAATCTTGTGAATTTTGTGAATATGTAAATGAATAAAACAGACCATGTTCCTCAAGGAATCCATTGCAAATGAATGCCTGTAAAGCATTTGACTCGTGAACCCAAGATTCTACAAGTTTCTCACAAAGAGAATGACTATGGACAAAAAAAGTACAATCTATCAAAAAAAATTGTTTTAGTTTGAAAATAAGCACATCCTTCTTAACAATAATGGTACTCCTGGAGAATTCCTAGAAGATATCTATTAATTAAGAAACCCTGCAGAAATCAACCTTATTGCAGGTGCTAGTTGATTGAGGGATATTAACTATTAGGCACTGGCTCAGGTGTGCTGTCTCTGGGAAGAGGAGAACTGCTTCCCATGTAATTGATCCACATTGGACTCCACCCAACAGGGTCCTTCTTTATTGCAGAACATGAAAGAATGCTAGAGAAGTCCTTTGTTGGGGGTGTTCCCTCTCCTCAGAAACATTCACCCCTAAGAAAGGTTCAAATATACTTTTAAAATGTCTTAATCTCATTATGTTACACATAGTAGGTATACCAGGTTGAATAATATCCCCCTCCAAACAAATTCAAGTCTGCTCTGAACATCAGAATGTGACCTCTTTTGGAAAAGTGTTCTTCAAATGTAAATAGTCAAGAGGAAGTCACACTGGATTAGAATGGTCCTGAATCCAATGACAGGCATCCTTATAAGAAGAGGAAAGGACAGTCACAGAGACATAGAAAGAAAAAAAGCCCCTCTGAAGGTAGAGATGAAGAAGAAAAAAAGTCCCAATGAATGTAGAGATGACAGTGATGCAGCTTCAAGCCAAGGACTGCCAGCAGTGATCCACGGAGCAAAGAAGACTGGTCATGCTAACACCTTGATTGTGAACTTCTATCCTCCAGAACTGTAAGAGAATGAATGCCTGCTATCTGAAACAACCCAATGTGTATTACTTTATGGCATCCTCAGGAAACTAATACCATAGAAATAATAATTTTGTTTAAAGCAGAAATTAAAAGTTGTGGATATTTTAACTCATAATCTGAAATAGAAAACTTTCACCACAAAAAACTAATAAAACGGAATCCAGGAAATAGTTATTTTTATTATATTGCTGCTTGATATGGGCACCTAAAGACTGACAGTATACACTATAAACATATTTCAAACATTCTTGAAAAAATCATCTACTCTATCATCAATTTACTTGAGGGTTAAAAGACTTAGCTACACTTTGAAATACTTCATAAAGATAAGGTTATTGACCCAGTATTTAATGAGACTATTTCAGGAAGCAGTATACAAGGTCTATCCAGAAGGTATCCAGCCATGTAATGTGAAAAATAGAAACATTTATTGAAGAAGATACAAGACACAAGAAACATCGTACATAGGACAATGATGCCTCAGTCCCCTTCAAAGTAAGTCCCGTGGGCCCTCACACAGTTCTCCCAAAAGCCATCAGCTGCCCCAACGTATTTTCCTGAATCTCATCAATGGTCTGAAACCTCTTTCATTTCAAAGGTGATTTTAGTTTGGCAGAAAGCCAGAAGTTGCGGACACCAAATCTGGGCTGTAGTGGGGCCGAGTCACCTCAGTGATTTGATGTTTCACCAAAAAACTCTGCGTAAGACATGATGCATGAACAGGCACATTGTTGTAATGAAACTACCAGTCACCAGTTGCCCATAGCTGTTTCCTTCTGAATCATTCAAATAGTTTCCACAGAAGAATATTCAAGCTTAATGCAAAATTTCACACAGATTCTTTGCTCTACTTGCTGAATTTTGAATGCAACAGCCACACAGTACACATGCTCACTCAGTGCTGTCTACTGCCCCACTGACTAGTACAGTGAAGTCACCATTGTTCACACATGTGCATTCCAGCCCATCTTGGCTGCTAGGTAACATCAATGTCATGCAAACCATTCTTGTTGTATTAATGATGGCTGGACTTTTTCTGGACAGACCTCATAAACATCTATATACATATACATAGTTGCTGGACTCTGATAGCGATTTGTGTGGAGAGCAGAGCAGAGAGCAGAATCATGTCTTATCAAGCGTCTCTGGGATGATTTCAAATCCAGGCAGGTATCATGTCACCGACTAACATTAACCAAAGGAGTCATGTTTTTGACATTCAAATGCTCAGCATAAAATACATGAAGTTTGTGCAGTCTACCAATATTCAGCAAGTCGGGTGAGTTGAGGAGTAGTCTCAGACTGATCAGTTGGTAAGTCCTCTGACTCTGTATTTCTAGAATTGGTTCTCTGTTCTTATTGTTATATAATCATCCACCATAATACACTTTTACCTGCTAAAAAAATAAGAAATTCCCCAAGGAAACTTGGCCATATTTTTTTATTAATCAAATTCATAAAAATGGTCAATTTAAAAAAGATGAATAAAATTTTATATCCATTTTGATTGATCTATATGTGGGGAAAAAATTACACGATAACCCATGTCGTACTCTTCACATTTCCTTGATTTTTTCGACATTGAGTTTGCATCAGTCAGCCTTTCACATATACACATACGTACACTTAGACACTTCACATGTGCATATTTCAATTGCTCTGAGCTGTCTGTCTACTGTGTATAGCTAACTAACTTCTAGACTTAATCCCTTTAGTGCATATGGGGAATGAAGTGTTGTACATTTGCCTGTTGCTTCTCTCTCTCTCCTTTCCTTTCCTTCCTTCCTTCCTTCCTTCCTTCCTTCCTTCCTCCCTCCCTCCCTTCCTTCCTTCCTTCCCCCTTTTTATTCTTTTAAAAAATATTTTCTTGTAACATCAATTCTGCTTTTTTTGTTATCAAGATATTCTACTTTATAAGCATTGCCCAATGTGTTTTCTTTGATTTTCTCTTCCACATCTTTTTTTAAGTGCTTCAACTCTGGTTGACACCTGTAGCTTCAGTATTGAAGATTCTGTTTAAGACTTAAAACATTTTACATTTTGAGTGGGAGTGTGGGTGAAAAAGGCAAAGGGGATTGAGAAGTACAAACTTTCCTTTATAAAATAAGCAACAGGGATGTAGTGTGCAGCAAAGGAAATACAGTTAATATTGTAATAATTTTGCATGGTACAGATGTTTAGTACACATACAATCACATCATAAGAAATATAAATGGTAAATCACTATATTGTACAGTTGAAACTAATAAAATATTGTATACCAACTATGATTTAATAAAATCATTTTAAAGTTTTACAATTAATTCACGATTTTAAACTATTCAAATATTCTCTATATTTTTCTACTATAGCAGCTTAAAATATTTAATACGGTAATATATTTATATGATTCATTAATCATGAAGTTATACTCTGAGAAGACTCGGTATGTGTTCTGTGCCTTTCCTCCAATTTTACCTCCCTTATTTTCTATTATTTTCCCCACTATGCATGAGGGAAACACACACATATACACACACACAACCTTTTTGACAGAAACAAACAAATATGCTGTTTCCTTGGTCTTCTCAATATCTTGCTTGAACAGTCCTTGTTTTATTATAATTTTTATATTGTCTCCTTTTCTCCTCCTCAAGTCCAGCCAGTCCCCTTCCTTTCTGACAACTCTGCTTTGGCTGTTCCCAAGTGCCCCACATCCCCTGTGCCCAGGTATCTGCTTGGTTAACCCTCGCCTTCTATATATTTTCAATGAGGTCTTGCCACTTCAGTTAATGCTTCTGCTTCTACTCCTTTCTGGCTCTACTTTTATTTCTTTTTCCTTCCATAGCACTTAATCAATTTTTCATACTGTATAAGTTAAAATTTATTATACTTATTATTTATTCTCTGCTTCCCCTGCTAGAATATAAACTCCAAGATATCAGGGGTCCTTTCCTACTTGGCTCATAGATATATCCTAAGTGTTGGAGTGTTTTGAAGCATAGTGTTTATTTATATACAATTTTGAATAAATGAATAAATTTATAATCTTAAAAAGTTTAACTCATATGTGATGTTACCTGAGTACTAATTTATATTAGCTTAAATTTCACTTTATAACCTGGGAAATTGTGCAAACTTTTCTATGATTTCCTCAAATATAGAATTTTTAAGACTTTTAATGGCAGTTTTTCTCAAAAGGCTCTAATGAATGATAATTTCCATTCCCTTCCTTATGATTTCATAGTTTCTATATTCATACTAATTAACATATGCTACTCTTATTTTATTTTTATTACTATATAAGCAATATGTGTTGTGAACAAGAAAAAAGGCAGATAATTTCTTATAAGTAGATGAAAACAGTACAGTTAAACTATTGAAGAACTTAGATGCTTTCAGCTTTATCTTTTTCCCTGTTTATGTCACTTTAAATTTTTTTATCACATTGGGGGTAAAGCTTTCACTTATTTAATTGAATTGTAGAGAAATTAATTTAATCTGTATTTTCTCACAGCTGCAACATTACTTTCACATCTTACAGCGACCCAAATTATCAAGATACATTGTCTTTTATGTATTGGAAAAATGCCTAAAATAAATGTCAATGTGAGTGCTAAGCCAGAAAATTTAAATATCTAAATTTATACTACATTATACACTATATAATAAATAAGTATTAAGTGGTATAGAAATTATAAAAATCTTTACAGACAACCATTTGCTTATTTAAGGGTAGGAATGCAGTAACTATTAGAAAACAGAGTACAGAGTCCTTGATATGTTAATTAAATGGTGAATATTATATTTCCAATTAATGGCAGAAAAATTATCTGAAATTACAGAAACATAGGAATCCATGAAAAGAAAAAAAAAATCCATGATTAGTCAAATAGCAACAAGCTTTTGCCTCTGTCAGCATTAATACATAACCATCAAGAAATGAGAATTTCAAGGATGACATGGTAGTTGTGAATACTTGTTTTTAATGTCTATCTAGTCTTACATTACTCTAATAAAATAATAACTTTAGGTCATTTTGCTAATGCTACATGACATCCATGTCAGAAGGGAAATTGTTTATCGTGCCACCTCAAGGCAGATCCACAGCAGTGACACTTCACTTCTTCTGGTAATTTCATGGTTTTTATCCCCTGCTTGTAATTGCATAAAACACCAGAAAAGAAAATGCCTCTGAGTAAAATACAATACAAGAATTACATCAAAAATGCTAACTTGCTGCTTTCCCAACATGGATAATAGCTTTGCTTAAGGGCACTGAAAGCAGAAATGGGATTCCACATTGTCGAGAGGGCAGAGATTGTTGAAACACACTGCCTCATAAAAGAGAAACAGAAATGTTTTACTTATAAAAATAGTTGTGTCAAAAGGGGAAGTAGAAATCTATAAACTAAAATGTTACACTTTTTACCTTTGAAATTATATTTTCAGATGCCTTAAAAATCATTATTCTAGATTCTGACCATATAGGAAACAATTTAATTTTAGATTTAGAATAAACTACTTTTACCTGTTAATTTCTTATTACCGTGAATGATAGTAATTAATCAATGTTCTACTTTCTGAGAAAAAGAAGGAAACAGAAATCCCTTAAGCTGTGGACCTAAGGAAGCTGAGAAAGATGACAGAACTTTAATTTAAAGAGCTCGTTAAAAATTAGGTATTAGGTCGGCGTAGTGGAGATCTGGGAATGCTGACAGGTGTCCTGCCTGGAAGACCAGAGAAGTGACAAAAACCTCTTAGAATGCAGTAATCTTTCCAAGAAAATAGTACTAAATATAGTCCAAATATTTCAATTCTAGTTTGTTTTACTACCAACCTATATTTATATAAAGTCCCAAATACTATTTTTATTACAGAGTATTATAATTTAATATTTGGTCATGGATTACAAAAACATATCTACACAACTATTCATGGTTTTTCTCTTAGTGTTGTATATTTTACTCTCATTCAAATATTTTTCAGAAAAATTCCCTGTTTCAGTAACAATTGTCAAAAAATAAAAAGTTAAAAACCAACATTAAATATATTACTCATATCTTATATATCGCTATTAAGTATCCCAGCTGTTTTGTATGCCTAGCATCTTCCACTCATTTATTTTTTCACTAATATACTTTGAACATTTGCTCTATGATATTCCTCTTCCAGACATTGTGGGTCTTGTGATACATCTGTGGAATTCACTTTCTAGTTGGGAGAAACTTAGAGTGAATGAGCAAATAGGTATAACACATAGTTATTTATTACATATTTATTTCAGAAAGTGCACCTGACAAGTCTTCCATCTCTGTTGCTTGAGGTTTAAATTGAAAAAATAAATTCATACAGAAAAGTATAAAAAGAATCATGTCATTCTCTGAGATAAACAAAAATAACATAAGATAAGATATGTGGGCAAAACTGGGTAAAGATATTTCCTGGCAAGAATGGATGACCATAGGATATTTAATTGCACAGATGTGAAATCATGAAGAAAAATATGGGAAAGAAATTAGCAACTAACTGAAGAGAGAAAGGGAGACATAGAGAAAGAGGATAAGAGAGAGAGTTGGGTCAAAGAAAGAAATGTTTCAAAGTTGTACTAATATATAAATTATTTCTTCATAGTACAGGTGAACAACCAGAGAAAATGGCTATTTGACAGAACACCAGAGTGGATATACAAGAAAGAGAAGGAAAGCAAAGATGTTGGGAGCACTGGAAAATGAACCCTTATAATAGTGGGAAGTTTTGTAAAACTGAGGGTTTCTCCCTTCAGTTGAGCAGAGAAGAGGCAACTTTGGAATCTACTTTCACTTCTCAGAATGCAGACTGGAGAGAGTTTCTTCTGGAAGAAGCCAAGAGGTCAATTCCTTGGGGCCTCTGTCCTTGTATGTACAAAAGGTGCCTAGAGGAACATTGTAGCAAAGTAGCAAACTCCTCAGTGAATGATTCAACATAACACCACAGTCTGCTTCATACAACAACAGGATTCTAACAGAATTGGGGTGCTTTACAAATCTTGGCATTATGTTTGCTTCTGCCCATTTGGTTAAAGTCCAGAATCAGTGTGAAGGACACAGCTTAATCTGTGCATACATTAAAAATAGCATCAAATGATATGTTACACATAAATAAACTTTAAAATGTGTGCAAGTCATCTACCATGGAAACTACAAAACGTTGCTTAGGGAAATTAAAGAAAACCTAAACCAAAGGAGACATATGCTATGTTCATATTTTAGAAAGATTTCATGCTGTAAAATATAATTTTTCTCCAAAATAATCTTCAGAATTAACATAATCCTAATAATAAACACAACCAATATTTTGTTTTCAGAAATTGTCAAATTGGTCTTAAAATGCAAGTGGAAACACAAAAGGCATAAAATTTTTAAAGTAATCTTGAAAAACAAGAATTTGACACAGCTGGTCATCATATTATCTGACTTCAAGAATTAGGATAAATCTGTACTAATCAAGATAATATAATGTTGACATTAAGCTTGAAAAATGGATTTAAAAAAATCAAAAACACAGAAATAGGACTATATCTACCACATGATATTTTTAAAAGTTTCTAAAGCAGCCCAAAAGAAAAAGAGAAGTTTCTTAAATATTTTATAAAAAGATGACATCCATGTGAAATTCTACCTCACACCATACATAAAAATGGACCATAACCTAAATTCAAAACCTAAGCCATAATTTGTCTAGAAGAAAAATCATTTATCTCATGAAAAATCACACTTTAGAAAATGAACAGGAAAACCACATTCTGGGAGAAAATATATGCAGAGCCTATGCCTAAAAAAGTTGTCATTTAGCATATACAAATAAGCTAATGGTACCAAAACAAACACCCCAAGTCATTAAAATATGCAAATGACCAATAAGCACATGCAAAGATGTTCAACAAATTAGTCATCAAAAAATGAAATTTAAAAGCCATATTAGCTTACAAATCCATCAGAAAGCTAAAATTAAAAATACTAAAAGTATTAATTACTGGAAAGTGTGTGTAACAATAAGAACTATCATCTATTGTTAGTGGAGTTCCCTAGAGAGTGTAGAAATTAATTGTTTATGCAAATAAAAACTCATGCATAATTTATTTAAAATTAAGAGTTTGCGAACTTTACAATTAGCATGACATTTTCAGTTTCTTTTCATATCTTAATTTTTTATCCCTGATTTACTATAGGAAACTTCAGTCTCAACACCAATGGTTGCCTTGAAGTGTAAGAACACATAAGAGAATCCCCTAATAACTTATTAAAAACTTCCAATGATACTGAAAGCAGGAGAATCTTCAATTTTGTTTGAATCTTTAGAAGTCTTCTGCGCATAAAAGTTGCTATTGAAAAAATAGCAAATTTAGCTGTGCTTTTTTATGTCACCAAGATCAACACCATCGAGGTAAATTGCTGCTACACTCCTCATCCCAAAGTTGTCTCCACATTTTGTCTGTATTTTCATAACATTTGGTACTCCTATTTTGTTATTTAAGTACTTATCAGTCTTCCTCATTAAACTGAATATTTCCTTTATATTTACAGTGCTTTAGCTCACAATGATTTCACTTAAAATAATAGTGTTCCTTAAAGACATGGAATAAATCTTATTCACCCTCCTTTATGTCTTCAAATGGTAAGTACCCATATATCAGATATATGCATGGGTGGAAAATGTGTAGCAAATATTGACTGAATGAATAAGTTAATAAAAAATAATTCCTATTTGTATAAGGCTATTTTATTTTTATTTCTCCTTTATACTATATATTCTGTAGCTACATTGCATATAAGATTGACTATTCCTATAAGACATTTGAGGCTAATACAAAATAAAATATATAGGTTAAAAAATAAACGAAAATTTTTACACTATATATATGACAAACCAAAGTTCAGCAAAATTATACAAAATAATTTATTTTTAAAAAATATTTGAATGACCTATGAAGATTGAGAGTAGTAATTATGATAAAATAGCTTATGATAAATTACTTCCAAAGAGTTGATCAAATTGTTTTTTTGAGATGGTAGTCTATTGTAATTTTTATTTTTATATCATAAAAATATAATTACATATCCTTTTATTTACCATCAATTAACCTCATTTCTTTTTTTTTTGCCAACTGGAAAGCAATTTAAATCTTTAATTACTCTAGTCCCTTGAATAATATCAAAAATATATTAAACTCCCCTCTTGTCTGCCTTTTGTGGTGTAAGTTGTATCTCTCCCTCCTTCCTTTTCTCTTCTCATGAATTTCCAAAACTTGAGATATATATATATATATCTATATACAGAGAGAGAGAGAGAGAGAGAGAGAGAAAGGAAAGCAAAGGAAGAAGAAAAGAGAGAGGGGAGGGAAAGGGAGAGGAAGACAAGCTTAGCCTACAATGACCTTGCACCTTTCAGTTCCTCCCATTTCAAGATCTTTGTTCTCTTGCACACAGATCTCTGCCTTTTATCTTAGAAATAAACAGTATTTCCTTAGTTAGAGAAAGTTAGGAAGTATTTTTTGTTTTGGCTTAAGCAACACAAATATTTATTTATTTATATTTTTTTTCAATTCCTGTTTACATTCAATATAATTTTGTTTTAGTTTCAGGTGTACAGCTTGGTGGTTAGACAACCATATACTTTACAAAGTGTTCTCCTTGATATTTTCCGGTCCCATCTAGCACCATGCATAGTTATTATAATATTATTGACAATATTTCCTGTGCTCATCAGTCAGACCAGCAGCATAACAAACTCATGGAGAAAATTGAGTGTGGTACATTCAGGAGTCATGCACTTATGTGCTGTGACTGAGATGTCTAGGGCTTAATGGCAGATGAGACCTCTAAGGTTCGTTCAAAACACTTTGTGAAGAGCCTCACACAGTATGCCAATAATCTCTGACATCTCAACAGTGAAAAGTCACAGAAGGCTTTATGTATTTAATTTCTTATTTTGAAGAGGGGTGGGAGTGGCATGGTTCTGTTTGAGAAAAGTACCACTAACAAAAAAGCCAGGATTAAAAAAAAAATCTTGCCATTTTAAACCAATTAATATGTTTAGAGATTATAAACTCTAAGCATAGTTATATAGACACCATGAATATTTTGGGAGTTTTATTGAACTGTGTATTTATTTGGTTTAGTTTTTTGCAGACACTGGTGTCTTTGTGTACTATTAGTATGTGGCCTTGAGAAAATTAAAATTAAAGCATGCATGCATGCATGCATATAAATTATTTTTGTTATTATTATTGCTACCAGATGTTGGTACAGAAAAACTCAATGGCATAAACAAGAAGCATGTATTAGTGCTCATTGGTCTATGAGTCAGCTGGAGAAATTTCTCAGTCAGCCAGGCGCACTCATCCATCTCCATGCAGCTGTAGATGAGCATCTAAGCTGACAACTGTTGAACTCTGTCATATTTGGCAGCCACAGCTAGGAAAATGAACAGTGCTTCATGTTATCTCTTATTCTGCTACAAGTTCTGCCTGCCTCATTATGAAAGTTAGCCTCAAACGACATAATATCACTACTCCCATGTTCTATTGGAAGAAATATTTTAATTTTTTCTGATATCTCCATACTACTTTTCCACAGTGACTGCACTAATCTGCATTCCTACCTATAGTGCAAAAGGGTTTCCCTTTCTCCACATGCTGACCAGCACTTGTTGTTTGTTGATTTACTGATGATAACCATTCTGACAGGTGTAAGGTGATATCCCATCGAAGTTTTAATTTTCATTTCTCTGATGATTAGGGATATTGAACATTCTTTCATATGCCTATGAGTATTGTCTTTTTGATATTCTACTGCTGGACAGATCTGATCAGAATTGAGAACAGAGTGCTTAGCAGTGATATTAATGTGAGCATATTTTACCTGCAAACTTCCCCATGATAGTTAACAATTCTACAAACCTAATAAGGTATTTTGATGTCAATAGTGGGCTTTTATAAATTTCTTTTTAATATGTACCTGGGTGAGTTCGATGTGCCCCCCAATTTTTTTTTGTTTGTGTCATTTATGTTCTTAGTGTCATATCCAAAAAAATCATTGTAAACCCCCAAGTCAAGAAGATTTTTCCCTGTTTTCTTCTAGGATTTTATGGTTTCAGTTATTATTTTAAGTCTTAATAAATCAAAAGTTAATATTTGTGAGTGGTGTAAATAGTGGTTCAATTTAATTTTTCTGTATGTGTTTATTCAATTTTCAAACACAGTTTGTTGAAGACATTATTATCTCAATCGGGCCTTCTCAGTGCCCTTGTTGAATATTAGTTGACCATATAGATGAGGGTTTAATTTTCAGCTCTCTATGCTCTTCCATTGGTCTAAATGTCTATTTTTTATGACAGTACCATACTGTTTTAATTACTATAGCTTTGCAGTATAGTTTCATATCAGGAAGTATCATCCCTCCACCTTTGTTCTTCTTTCTCCAGGTGGCTTTGGTTATATAGGATCTTTTGTGGTTCCATACAATTTTTAGGAATATAGGCAAGAGCACTGTGTTCTAATCCTCAGATTTGCTGAGAAAGTAGATAATAATTATACCCACCACTAAAAAAGGAAATGGTAATGATGTGGTATGATAGAGGTAATGTGAAAATCATATTACAATATATAAATGTATCAAATCAAGATGCACACATTTAATTTATACAATGTTTTATGTAAATATATATTTCAATAAGAAATAAAAATAATATGTACCTAGGTGAAACTAACATTAGTATGCTTTTTTACTATATTGAAAATTGTACAATCTAACATTAACAGATGGTTTAACAGAGGTTATAGCCAGCAAAGAATACAGAAACTTCACATAAGGCAACATGGACCATACAACACATGGAATAATGTTAATCCTATATTTATTTGTCCCAAAAGCCATTTGACTTATTCTTTAAAACTCTAAGAGATCTACCTCTGTGAGACTTTCTTTCAAATTAAAAATCAATATTACAATTAACAGTTAGGAAATTACAGTGAGACCTAGAGTAAAACATTTGCCTTACTGGGAGTTTGCATATCTCTTTAATCAATTATTCTTCATTACTGTATATAATACTCTATTTTTTGATTAATGTTAAAAGTGACATCTTTTTTAAATTTATTTTTAATTTTTTTGTTGTTCAAGTGCAGTTTTGTCCATTTTATTCCCACTCTTGACCCCACTCCCCCTTGACTTTGTCCATGAGTTCCCCCATATATGTTCCTTGATCACTCTTCCCTTGTTTCTGCTCCCCACTCTCCTCTGTTCACTGTCAGTTTGTTCCTCACTTCAGTGTCTCTGGTTACATTTAACTTGCTTGTTTGTTCTGTTGATTAGTCTCCACTCATAGGTGAGATCATATGGTTATTTGTCTTTTTATTTTGCTTATTTGCTGCCTGGTTTATTTCACTTAGCATAATGTTCTCCAGATCCATCCATGCTGCCCATCAGTAAATGAGTGGATCAAAGTGATGCCTTTTTAATTAAGAATTTTCATGTTCCAAGTCTGAACCTTACCTATTGCAAAGATATAGAGATGGTTCCATTTCAGATTGAAGGGTTTTAAAATGCTTAGATATTCAAACTTGAAGGTTCTTGACCTGGTATTATTTTTATTTCAAATATTGCTAAAAGTGTGAGGCTGCGTTTTGACTTCTGGCGTACTAAATGGGCCATGTATCTCTTCCACCCTCCTTAACTTAGTACCTTCAATTAGATGGACATGGTTCTATGGCATCCAAACACTAAGAGCTATAATTTTAACAAAGGAAAATTCTTGTTGAGATCTGATAAGGTAAGACAAACACCATAACCCATGGCACAATTGCTAATTACTTCTCTTGGTTATATTAATCATTCATAACATTGCTATAAAACCTGAAAATGATAGAATATTAGAGAGGAAGAGATCTGTGAGGTCATCTCTGCCAATTAGTAGTATTATAGAAATTGAGGACCAGTGAAGAGAAAGAAATTGTCAAAGGCGACAAAGATTAGAACATGAGTTATCTAAGTCTAAGCCTCTATTTTTTGCAAAATTGTTCACGAGTCTAATGATTCTAACTATTTTTCTCCTACTTTTTTCTGTTAACCTAAAGGCAATCATGTCTTAAGACCTTTGGAAATTTCAACAGTAATCATATAATACTCTATGTGAAGTATAAGTTCAGTGATATTGCTGATAATGTATAGTATTACAAACAAGGTGGTTTATATTGATATTTATTTTTTAAATGTATTGGTATTTAATCAGTGACAGTTCTGAGATACACAGATCTAAACACTCTGTTGTCTCCTATTATATTCAGCCTGCTACCGACACATGAATTCTTTCCCCAGCAAACACACGATTAACTGATCATCATTGTCAATTTTTTTGGCAATTGCCGAGCAGAACCCACAGAGGTTATTTACATGTATATGTAGGAAATGATAGGATTTGGACATTTTTCTAGCTTTTATTGCATGCCATGTGCAGGAAAATTGTTTGATTTTCTATTTGGCACAAAGCAAAATCATTTTTTCAACATTATATTCTCTCTTGGTGCTCATTTTATAGAAGTTTATTGTTAATATATTGGAGCCTTTTATTTTTTGCAAAAGCATGCTCCTTTGATAAATTATGTCTTACATTCATGCCAGCAAGTAAATATTTTTTTATTTTTTATTATATAAAACCAAAAATTTTAATTTGTTTCTTAAAGTGTCTTTCTGATTAGCAAAGTTGAGGCTACAAGAGCTGTTTTGACCTTTGTTGAGAATGCTGTCAAGTAAAAATATTTAAGTATTTCATAAAGTAGTTTCTCTTTGAATTAGTTTCTACTTTTTCTTGCAGCTCACTGCCTACAGGGAGCAAATATTTCACCAGCATTATATAATATGAACCCAAGACACATAAATAACACTGACTGTAGGGCACATACAGCAAAGGGATATTGGGTACATCATTCTTATTTTCAAGACTATATGTTCAATTCACTTGTGGGAGTAACCACAATACTAGTTTTATATATAATCATCAAAGCTTATGAAGAGAAGTCCTAATATTTCTAGACAGACACTAAGCAGTCACAGACCTATATTATCCATTGTCACTAAGCAGCATAATAAGTATTAGGACCTGGAAGACAATCATAGTTCACATAGAAATGTTAGGAAAATCTAGAACTTCTCATGAGAGCAGATAAAAACTGAAATAAAGAAAAGACAGTTGTAATCTAGGAAGTTATTACAGGAATGTCTTCCAAAACCAGAGGAAAACCCTTCTATGCCTACGTTTGCGAGAATATCCAGCTCCATTGCCCGAACTAACACCTCACATGCTATGGAGAACGTAGTCATGTAATTCACTTCACTCTCTGACACGAAATTCCATTCATCACTCTGATTTATTGAAATAACCTCTTTGGGCCCTGGACGGGTAGCTCTGTTGGTCAGAGCATCCTCCTGATTTGTCAAGATTGCAGTTTGATCCCTAGTCAGGACACATACAAGAATTAACCAATGAAAGCATAAATAATTGGAACAACAAACTGCTCTCTCTCTCTCTCTCTCTCGCTCTCTCTCTCTCTCTCCCCCCCCCACCCCCCACCCCACCCTTTCTTTCTCTAATATGGATAAATTTTTAAAAAACTATTTGGAAAAAAGATTAAGAAATCTTGGATGAGCTTTGGATAAAATCTATAGTAGTTATTTAAAATATACAACAGAGCCTTCCACTTGAAAATATTAGCTACCAACAATTGTTGTTATCAGGCTACACATGTGCGCACACACACACCCAGTTATTTTAACTCGTTTCAACAGATCCAAGAAAATGTATACTTTAAAAACAGAATAGGATCTTGTATTAAAATTAAGAAAAAACAAAAGATATTGTAAAATTTTAAAAATATACATTTTATCATATTTGTATTGCAATAGCACTTTTAAATTTATAAAAGTTAATGGAGAGAAGGAATTTTATTTAAAAATGTAATAATTTTTTTAATCTGGAGAAAGAAGTCTTCATATGTCCTAAAGACCTTGTGTTACTGAGTAGTGGAAAAAAAACAAAAGACTCAACCAAGAGACATTTTGGTGAAATTTTGAACAGTAATAGTAAAGAGGAAATCCTAAAAGCTTCCAGGTAACGGCTTCAACTATGAGATATAAATTTCAAAACTACTTACTTTTATACGGCACTTAAAGCTGTAAGAGTGGATAAGATCATCTAGGGATTTTATAGAGAAAGTGGAGCAGAGACTGTGTTTGAGTTCAGGGGGACTCCAAAATTTGGAGGTAGCAAACATACAATATAAAAAATAAATTGTATAAAACAAGCCATCAAAAAAAGCTGATAAGTAATGTGGAAAATAAAATCAAGATTACATATTTAGTGTGTCTATATAGTGAATATACAATTAAAGAATACATATAAAAGTATAAAGATATATCTATATTCTACTACTGAAACAAAGAGAATGAAAAACTGGACAAAAGTAGTTTGACTGGATTAATGGGAATTACAGTGTATCCTGATTGGACTGGAGTCAAAAAAGAAGAAGAATTGAGCAAATTATCACTGTGAGATGATTAATCTTCACTTGTTTTCCTCGTATACGAACCTCCCATTTTCACATTATAATCTCTCAAGTTTAAAGGTCATGTTATTCTTTTATTTGGAGTAATTATAATTTTTCTTTATTGCTTAATTACATATACTAAAACTTCCAGAAATACACAATAAAATGTGTGAAATTGATAATCCTAATATTATTTCCAGTGGCTCCCTATTAAACGTTGTGGCATACACATGGTTTTATGGATATTCCCTATGATTCCCTGCAATCCCTAGCCCCACGTGACTGCTTCTGGTTAATTCACTGTGCATATTTGAAATGTGTCACTTTTAAGCAGAGTAAGTCAAAATTCAACTTCTCTTCCATTTCTCCCTTTCCCTGCCACTGAAGCCTTAGAACTTATATTTTGAATTGGCTGTCCCACTACTGAGAAGAAACATATATCTCTGAGTCACCACTTAAGAAAATGCTTTATAATTGAAAACAAGATAAGCAGGAACCTTTGCTGTCTACAGATCACCAAAAATATAAAGACACAGATAGGATGAACACAAATGACGGGTTAATGCATTCATTTTCTATCACTATGTCACAGATCTCCATAAATTCAGCACTGTGTTGCAGTACATGCATTATCATGCACTAGATTTTGTGGGCCAGAAGTTCAGGTACATCTTATTTACCTAGGTGTTCTGCCTTGTGTTTCACAGAGCTACATTCATAGTGCTATAGACAGCAATGGGATCTCATATGAAGGCTCCACTAGAGAAGAATCTGCTTTCTCAAGAACTTGGTTGTTGGTACTACTTTTTTTCTTGCAGTTGTAGGATTCAGAGCAGTTTGCTTCTTCGAAGCAAGCAAGTGGGAAGAGAGAGTCTCTAACATGATAGGTGCTACTCATATTACTCATGTGCATACAGTCAGACCTCATGTAACCTACTGCTAAGAAGCAAGGGAAAAGTTCAGCCTGTATCAAAGAGAATAGACTTGCACAAAGGCAGAGATAATTAAACTTTGTCTGCCACAAAAATATGATATAAAATCTGTAACCATAGCAGGGCTAGAGGTGCCATGCCAATCAATGTCAGATAAAATTTAATTCCAGACCATAAATATTTCTAGAGATAAAACACAGATGTATCATGATGACATCAGGGTGAATTACTCAGGATGACATAAAAATCACATAAATGTGCTCTTAATAATGACAATTAAACACATCAAATAATATTCAACAAAATTATAATTAGAAATTGAAATTTTTCCACCAATTCAATTAGAAATTTTAATAACCACCTAATTAATTGATAGAGCCAGTAGTCCAAAAAGAACAGGAAAACTATGAGAGACACTTAAACTATTATTAACCACCCAGACATAATTGGTACTTATTGAACATGTGAGTAGTCCATACTATTAAAAACATTCTTCCTTTGAGAAAACATTAAGTTCAAATGGCTTCAGTGTTGAATTCTATTAATAATTAAGGACAAAAATGGCACTAATCTTCAAAAAAAGACTTACAGAAAATAGAAAAGGAACAAATATATCCTAACTTATTTTACAGGGCCAGCAAAACCATAAAGACTAACACTTTCAAACAATTTGAACACAAGTAAAGCAAGAAAACAGGCAAACAAACCAATTAATAAAAACCACAGCCAATATCACTAATGGGTATTAGATGCAAACATCCTTAACAAAATATTAGCAAACTGATTGAAGCAATATAGAAACATATAATCACCAAGAAGAGTTTATCATAGTAAAGCAAGGTGAGTTTACATTTGAAAAATCAAAAATTCAGTTCACCATAATAGTAGAGTAAGGGGGAAAAGTGTGAATATTTCAAAAGATGACAACTTTCTAAAAAATGCTTGAACATGAAATTAGAAATATAAGGAAAATTCCTCAACTTGATAAAAAGCACCCATGAAAATAAAAGTAATAGCAACTAACATTATAATTAATGGTGAAAAATTAAATAATTTTCCTATAAGATAGAGGAAAAATATCTCCAATTTATTTCTTTTAAAGCCCTCAGAAGACTCCACGGAGCAGAGTCATCTAAAGCTTTCCTTTATAGATAAAGTATACAGTGCAGCAAGGAAATGAGAGTGCAGGTAGCGCTGTGTGTCTGAGAGATATTTAGGTCAAAGGTCCTTTTTGTGCCTATAGATACAGAAACTCTGTCTCTGAGTTGAACCACCAAGATATGGGTGAAGTGATGATTCTGGCTTGTGTTCCTCTGGTTATGTAGCTAAACTGGGTTGTCTAACCAATTATGTGAGGTGAAAGCCATCAAAACTAAAACTGGAAACTCCACTCCAGGAAGACAAACAATCCTATCAAAATATGGGCAAAGGACCTGAATAGACACTTCTACAAGGAGGACATACACAGGGCTCAAAGGCATATGAAAGGATGCTCAGCATCACTAGCCATCGGAGAGATACAAATTAAACCACAATGAGATACCACTTCACACCCATCCGAATGGCCATCATAAACAAATCAACAAACAACAAATGCTGGTGGGTTTGTGGAGAAAACCCTAGTACGCTATCGGTGGGAATGCAGACTGGTGCAGCCCCTGTGGAAAACAGTATGAAATTTCCTCAAAAAACTAAAAATGGAACTGCCTTTTGGCCCAGCAATTCCACTGCTGGGATTATACCCTAAGAATCCAGAAACACTGATTCAAAAGAACTTATATACCCCAATCTTCATAGCAGCATCATTTACAATACCCAAGTGCTGGAAGCAAACTCAGTGCCAATTGGTAAAAGAGTGGATCAAAAAATTATGGTCCATCTACACAATGGAATACTACCCAGCAGAAAGAAGCAGCTCCTACCCTTCACGAGAGCATGGATGGAACTGGAGAGCATTATGCTAAGTGAAATAAGCCAGGCAGTAAAAGATAAATACCGTATGATTTCACCTGTAAGTGGAACATAATCAACAAAACCAAAAGAAAAAGAAAAAAAAAGCAAAATATAACCAGAGACTTTGAAATAAAGAAAAAACTGACAGTGACCGGAGGGGAGTGGGGAGGGGGATAATGGGAGAAAGAAGGGGAAGGATCATCAAGGAACATGTATAAAGAGCCCAGGGACAAAACCAAATGGGGGAAGGATTAAGGGAGGGAGCTGGGGGTGGGTGGGGCAAGGGTAAGTGCGGGGGTTGGGGAATGGAGACAAGTGTGCTGGAACAATTAAATAAATAAATAAATAAACAAACAAATGACACTGGCCCTGGTGATGCGAGAGAATTTTGAAATTTGACATGTCATAAATACTATAGCCTTCAACTTGGTCCACAGCCAAAAAAGACAGAGCCATTTCCAGAGAAAAGCTTACTGCCTCACCCCACTGTGGTCCAGCTATGAAACAACTGTGCCCCCCATAATTAGGAAACCAGGCAAGGGTGCCCATTCTCATCTGGCCTGTGTCACCTTATCCTGGGGACCCTTGCTATTTTAAGGAGGAAAGGAAAAAAAAATTAAAAGGCATGCAATTGGAAAAGAAAGAAGAAAAACGGTCTCTTTTTGATAGCATTACTGTATGCATAGGAAGAGTAAGAAATCCACCACACAACTAAGTAGATGTAACAAATGAATTAAGCAAAGTCAGCCGATACAAACTAATATACAAAAATCAACTGCATTTTTTCATACTAGGGGAAAGAGTTAGAAAATATAAAAAAGTAAAAATAGTTCCACTTTAATAGTATCAAAGGAAGCTCCGTGGGTGGGGAGAACAAGGTGATAGCTGGGAGTAGAGGAGGTCGAAGATGACTGTCCTCTGTGGAAGAGAGCTGAGTATTTAAATAGCGGTGAAAACAAGCCAATAGAAAGGAGGAGTTTGAAAACTTTGGAAGAGGTTTGTGACCAAACAGCAAGTGGGGTCCTGCTGCCCACCGCCACCCTGTAGGCAAAATTCCAGAGGCAAAGTTTTGGTGATAAAGGTAGGGAGTCTTCCTTCAAAAGCTACGCAGTTTCGGAATAACAGCTTTCCACATGCGTTAGTCACTTAAACCTATCAATCAAGGTTAAACTCTTTAACTCCTGAGTTCCCCTAACATTTTCCCAGTTTTTAATTATCTTATTTCTATAGGATTAGTTAATAAACTAAAACTAAAACAACATAAGATACAAAAGCTAGACAATTTTAGAAGAATGGCAGGCTTCTGCCTCAGAGCCCATCCCCTCTGGAACACCCAGAGAAGAGTAACCCCGCCCCCCTCTGCCAGACCAGCCTGATCCTAGGCTGTGCCCAGAGTTCCTTCTGTCATGCAAAATAGTGTCTTCAGGCATTTGCAGCAGGATCATCCGGGCATTCTCCAGGAAGACAGCCCAGGAGCCAGTCTCTGCCCTCTTTTTTTTCTCAAATCTTCTGGCCCATAATTCCATGTGCTTCAGAGGCATTCAGCTTGTCAGCCAATCCCATCCTAGGCTGTTTACCATTGCCTCAGGCTACTCCTCCGACAGCCCCTCCCCACTCCTTCCCAGCAATCAGATCACATCTCTGTATCAGGTTGATATAAAATGTTATGAGATATAACTAAAAAAAAAGATACATTTTAAGTTCAAAGTAGAGGAAAAACACTGATTTACATAGTGGAAGGAACAACTTTGTAATTAGACAGGATGGTGAAGTGGGCATATATGTATATGCTGTGAGGGCTTAGGTTAATGATAGAAAGTTCAAGAAAACATTTATGGTTTTTATATGGCTGGACTATGGAAGGTAAAGTAAATTGTTGAGATCAGAGGAGAGAAAGGAAAGACAAATATTGAAATATCTGCTTCTGAAAATGGGAATGAGTACAGAACAGGAAAACTGAGTAATTTGGTGGGTGGTATGGGAGTTCTTGATGTTACAAGTCAGGATGACCATGACCTGTTCACTGGCAATTTTCCTCTAAAATTGATCAATAAAGCAGCTGCCAGATTTGCTTAGCTAAAATATACTAGAAAATTATAATACTGATATTGTTTAAAGAGCACTTAAATATGAGATGACAGAATCTAATCATGTAAGCAAGGAGGAAAATACAAGATACCAGAAATAATGGGAAAAAAAGTTAATGAACAGAATATCCTGATTCATTCCATAACTCCTATACTGGTAGCATTAAATTGAAAGGGAAAAGTTGCCAATATTTCTTTATTTTTGTTCTACAAGAAAACGACTCCTTTGTATTGTCTGATTTTGTCTTAGAGTAATTAAAGTCCAAGGGTATGGCCCTGGGATCTGATAATTGAAGAATGAAAAATATAATTGCTGAAAGGATAGAGAGCATGGGGTGCAATGTGTCATAGGGAGGTATAAACCACTTAAAACACTGGTATAATTAGAAGATAGGAAAGAAAGCAATAAACTATAAGGCATGGTTTTCATTGAAAGAAATACAGTGATTTGACGTTAAAATAAGATGAAGAGATGAGGTTGCAAGATCTTATTTGGCAAAAGTTTAGTTGACTAGAACAGAGAATACTGATATCTAGATTTGAAAGAAAAGAGCTGACAGTATGGAATTAAAGGGAGTTTAAGAAAATCAAATCCCGTATTTGTACATATGGCAGTTTTCACAAAATTACTTAGAAAAACAAATGTTACAAATATAAAACCTCAATAACAAGATTAAATTGTACTTTTTTCAACTAGGTAATCTAATTTCTCAAAATAACACTGAAAATACCACAGTGACTTTAGAAAAACAAAAGCATACAATTGATTCAACAAAGGAAAACAATTCCAGAGACCCTGTTACCAGGGTAGAGACATAAACCTGAATATTTAACACAGGGATAGTACTGAAGATTGGAGAAAGCAAGAGGGGAATTGTAGTACAGCATAGTTAACAAGATTAGAGTGCTTTCTTGAGAGTTAAAGCTCCTTGGAGAGGTATTCCTTCTGGTGTTTCAAAGGTGCGTTAACCCAGGTGCACAAGAACAATGGACAGGGCATGCTTAAACCCTTTCACTAGAGAAGTTACAGGCCTGGGGCATGACTACCCACCATGACCTTTCCGGCTAGAAACTTATGATCTGAGCACCCTGTGAGGTTACTTTCCACAGAACTCCTTTCATTCGTCCAGAAGACAAAGTTCCATGGAAATAGCATTATGGGGGCTTAACTTTTGGGAGGGTCAGAATGAGAAAAAACTTTCCAGAGGATATCTGATCTGATTTTTTTTTTTTTTTAATTTATAGTTTGAAGGGTGGAGAATAGTGGAACTGAGATTCCAGGAAGAAGTATTTGCAGAACCGTGAGTTGTGCAAAAGCACAAAATGTTTGCAAAATGGGAGGAACCAGTTGGAAGTTAGTGTGGCCAAAGAGTGAAAAAATTGAGAGAAAAAAGAAATGAGTTTGTGTAAGTAGTTTGAAATGAATTTATAAATATCTCAAGTACCATTGCAAGGGGACTGTGAGGAAACAATGGAAGTGGTCAAAATCTATAAAATTAGGGGGGTGTGTGTGTGTGTTTACAATCATTGTAGCAATTTTGTGTAGGTTAGACTGGATAAAGGAGGGTCTAAAGCTTAATTAAAGATAAATTGTAAAAATAAAACATTTTAAATAGAACACTTCAAGATAAAGTTCACATTTAAGGTAATTAAATTCATTTTCACTTGTGAACGACTTCAATAAAGTATTAAAATGAGACTCAATTAACTCTTGAGAGAGAGTTTAATATGGAATCAGGCTGGTTCTTTTTCTCCATACTGCTGTGTCGCTTTCCTTCGTCCACCATACCTGTGCATATTCACTGCTTTCAGATTATCGTCCTTGTTCTATGTATTTATTTATTCATGTTAACAATATAAAATTTTGGTAGATAATCCAGTTATGCACAGACTTTTCCCCTCTTATACTGCAGTTTCAAAAATTTATTCAAATACTGGATGTCACTGATTCATTATTACTGAAGCAAGCAAGAAATTGCTTTCAAGTAAATTTTGGTTTCTAATTCCTGGTCATGGAAAGAAAAAGTATGATATAACTCAGGAAAATGGATGTAAGTAAAGAAGCATATTCGAAATATGTTGTGTTCCACAATGGATATAGTTCTCCAAGGAAATTATTTTATATGGATTCCTGACAATAACTGCCAGCTCTAAATTTTCGTTTTGAGAACTTGCATGATAGTAAAACCGATCACCGCTACCATCAGACATCTTTCACGGAAGGGCACAAATAAACACAGAGACATAGCCCACTGACCCCCTTCAACCTCACTAATGAGCAGTAAGAGAATAGAAAATGTATTTTATAAAATATTAAATACAATTTTCTACATTTATTTGACTTAAATGTATTTTGAGTTATTACATCATAATTGAAATGAGTAAGTACAATCTTTGGCTTATTCTAATTTCTTACATGATACATAAACTATTTGATGATTTTAAAATCTTCCTGATTTTGTTGCACTGTGATAACAATTTAAAAAACTAGAGAAAAAGTACAATAGCATCTTGGTATTTTTAAGAAACATTAAACAAAATCAAAAATGAAAAAATGATAAAAAATCTTGTTAAATACACTCAGATGGGCCAATATTATTGCTCATTCATTCAACAAACAATTACTGAGAGGTGCTTTTCTGGGGACTTATGTTCAAAACTGTGAAAATACATATTAGGTGGATTAGAGCAAGCAATATACAAAATTAATTTTAAAAACCAGTATATTAGATGGTCATAAATGCTACAGAGATAATAACAGAAAATGCAGGAGAATGGATTATAGACTGTGTGTGTGCTCAGTGGTGAGAGAGGGTGCAAGAGCATTAAAATCATAAACAGGGAAGATTTGACTGAGATGGTGGCCTGTGGGTAAGACCTAAAGGTATAAAGAGGAGCCTTGCGAAATTTCAGGAAAGAGTAGACAAGAAAAAAAAAATACAGTAAATGCAAAGATCCTAATATGAGAGGCTGCCTATAACATTAAGAAACACTAAAGCTCCAGTTTGGTTTGAAAAAAGTAAGGCAATGGTGTGCAAGTAGCTGACTCTCAAAAAGAAAAAAAAACATGATTTTTAGTGTCTACCATGATTAATTTCAAACTACTACCATGATGTTATAGAAGAAGTTGGTATGAGATGCACACATCAAGTTCTCATAAACTTGTTCCAGTGACCCCAGCGCTCCACTGGAAGAAAGTGCTGGGATCCGAGTTCAAGGTTGTAAAGGGCAGGTAGGGATGAGATAATGTAGCAGCTTTTTGCCATTAAATGATCTGATTTTTTTTCTCTGTGTGAGATTGAAAATCATTGGATGGTTTAACATCTGCTTAATTCAGAAAGGATACAATTTAAAAGTGTAATAATATAAATATCTAATTAGAGCTTATGAAATATCCCTTTCTTATTAAATGTGAAAGTACTTGTGAAAATTAAACAAATTTCAAATTTTAAAAATCACATGTATAGCAAGATGAAAAGGTGAATCACTCAGGGGACAATTTATGGGAGGCATGTAAGGTGACAGTTGACTTGGTTTTTCTTTGATTAAATCTAAGAAAACTACTTCTTTTCATCATCCTTACCATCACTAAATGTATATTGAACTACCATTTAAAGATAAGAGGAGAGCCAGCTTTCTGTCTTACTAGCCTTGGTCAGGAAATGTGCTGTGCTGCAAATCAGATACATATTACTTATATCTCCTCCCTCATCTTCAAAATTGTCTATCTGAACATGTGGTATTCCTTCAAAACCATTTTTATAGTTGAGATATACTTCAGTATTGGGCAGTGAAGTATTTGGTAGTGAAGACAATCATCCAAGATGAATAATTTTATTGTCCTCTCCTCAAAAGAAAAAAGGTATCCATATTGGTTAATCGGACTCTGAGTCTTTACACTCTCAAGGGAAGTTGGCCTCTTTTACCCAAGGCCAAGTCCTCTACCTGGGTTCCACATTTCTTCCCTTACCATTTGTCCAGTGACCTTTCTTTTCATCCTACGTAGTCAGTTATAAACACAATCAGATCACTGCAGTATCCATAAAGATTTTTCTCCATGTTCTATAGAGCTAAAGCTATTTCCTTCCCTTCATGAAAAAGCTCTAAATATAAAATGGAAGTTTTGACTTTACACATTCATTACTCTTCACTCGCGTTTCCACTGCCATGTGGCTTCCGGTCCACACTCACACTGGATTCTCTTGACTAAGTCACCAAATCGCTCCGAAATCCCAAAATTCCTTGCGAAATTATAGTCTTTACCTTTTCTAACCGCTTTGTGCCATTTCATCATGTTGACTGCCTTGTGTCTCTTAATCTTTTCCCTGATAATCCATTGCACTTATTTTTATTTTCTTCCTCCTTTCCGATGGTTCCTTTTCTGATTCCTTTTTCAGTCTCTTCTCTCCCATCCCCAACCCAAATTGGATGCATTCTGTGTTCTATTTTTTTTCATATTGTATATACTCACTCACTATATTTAGAATTTCCTTATTCTTAAGCTTGCCTAAATATGTAAGTGGCATATTTTTCCCAATGTTCTACAAGTTCCAGAATCTTACTTCTAAGAGAAAATGACATATGCCTATTTAAAATGACCAAAATGAACTCAACATCTCCAGTCATCAGGAAAATAAAAATTAAAACCACAATGAGATATCACCTCACATCCATTGGCATTGTCATTATAAAAAAGACAAGAAATAACAAGTGTTGGCAAGGATGGAGGGGAAAGAAAACGCTTGTATACTACTGGTGAGTATGTAAGTCAGTGCCGCCGTTAAAGGAAACAGTGTGGTGGTACCCCCAAAACTTAAAAATAGAACTGTAATATGATCCTGCAATCTCTTTTTGGGTATATAACCAAAGGATATAAAATCAGTGCTTTGAAGATATAATTTCATTTCCACATTCACTGAAGGATTATTCCCAATAGCCAAGATATGGAAACAATTTTTGTTCATTAATGAATGAATAGAGAAATCACAGTATGCAAAGAGAGATACAGTGTCCAGTACAGTGAAGGTAGACATCATTAATATATTATAATCATCAAACTTGTTAGGACACTAGAACTTAATTATTCCAACCACTGAAAAGACATGATAATTATGTAAAGTGATAAAGGTACTAATTATCACAACAATCTTATTACAATATTTAAATGTTCAGTTTAATATGTGGTACACATTAAATTTACACATTATTATCAAATATATTTCAATAAAAATAAATATAAGATATTAGAAAAATTATTTTTATTAACATACATATCCCTTTCTGAGAAGTCCAATTTCTTTTGTCTTAGCTGTTTTTCCTCTTCCACTTCATTCTCAGGAAATAGAACTGCCTGTATTTCTGCAATGCATTCTCTTATTGTTTTGTTTTGTTTTTTAAATTCTCTTTATTTAGAGAACAATTATTCCCTTACTTACATGGCTAATGATTACTTGCATATAAAAACCACAGCCTTCTATTTAGGGAAAAAACACAGATATATTAGTATCTACTTACACAATACAAATAAAAAATTTACTATTTAAAATAAGGAAAACTGAGAGTAAATACTTCATATAAGAGAAATGCTGAACATGTGTCTTTATTTGAAAAGGCTTACTAACACCCAGGTACTATTAACAGAAATGACTAATTCCTACAACTATTGTGATGAAAATCTTGAACTTTAAAAACTTATAAAATTTATAAGCATCCAAACAAGATAAAAAATTAACTTATACATACATAAAAAATCCAAAATAGGCTGGATTAAGACTGTTTTCAGTACATTAAGAAAAGATGTATATACACATTCTTGAATATACACTTGAGTTTAATATGGTACCAGAAAAATGACATTATTCATTAAAATATACTGAGAAAATGTTAAAATATTAGAAATAAAAAAGACTTTTTACTTATATCAAGCACCAAAAATACTGCACTTGATTTTTAAATTGTATAAGATTTATAATAGATGTAAAATTTTACAAAAAAGAAAAATACAGATAAATGTCAGCATACATTTAGTGGAAAAAATATTTCAATATTCTTATGAAGAATGTAAAACAGATAATGTTAATAGGCTTGACCAAATTAAAATTAATGGCAATTACATCATAAAAATATAATTAAGAGGCAAATGACAAATTAGACAAAATAATTATAATATGTGAAAGAAGATGTGGGTATCATTAATATCTAAAATCCATTTACAAATAATTAAAAGGATAATATTTTCCAGTAAAAGTTGGGCACAGTTTACATAAAACTATATTTAACATAGAAATAAAATACTCTAATTCAGCAAGAATAAGAAAATTGTATCTGGTTTCTGTGCCTACAGTACTTACAATAGTGTTGTTAACTGGTATAGAAGACTCACAGCAATGTCGGTGATGTCAATAAGGAATTTTTAGTAGCTTCCTATGCCAGTGATTTTGATAACACTCTTAGTATTAACCTAAGTGAAATAACTCACAGAATGACAAATACCTTATGATTTTACTTATTAGTGAAACCTGAAAAACCAAACCAAACAAAAACAGCAACAGACTCACAGATACAAAGAACAAACGAATGGTTACCAGAGTAGGGGTGAAAAAGGTGAAGAAAAATAGAGGTACAAACTTCCAGTTATAAAATAAAAAAGTCACAGGGATTTATGTACAGCACAGGGAATATAGTTAATAGTCGCATAATTTTGTAAAGTGACAGATGGTTACTAGACTTACAGTGCTGATCATATCATAAGGTATATAAATGTCAAAACACTATATTGTACACCTGAAACTAATATAATATTATATGACAACTATTAATAAAATACCTGAATTTGTCTCTACATACTCGACAATGCTAACAGTTTTTGATCACAAACTTACACCATGAATTTTAAAAGTGGTATGTATAAAGTAGTATGCCCTAATTTAATTTGGAATTTTTTATAACAGTGACTTTATCTTTCATGACTGTTTACAGGCTACATTACAGGTTCTACTGTTATCAGTAGATAGTCTCTGTCTGGAGCACCAGGGGAATCTCCCCTATTGGCCAAGATGGCATCAATGGGAGATTCTTACATTGAACATGCAAAAATCTAGCAAGATAATTGGATAGAGAAAGAGATTTTTCCTCCCATCTTACCCTATTGGGGGTGGGATCAGAGGAAGGCAGGCACATGCACCAAAGAAGTCAAAATGGTGCAAGAGAGGTGTTGGGCCAAAGAGGCTGTCAGTCTAGCCTGGAGGAAGAAGAGATTGGTTGGGAGACCGACCTCCCTGAAATGTGTTAAAACACCTGGTCCATCCCACACCGAAGTTAATATAGTTCCAGGGAAACAAAGAAATGTGTTCTGGCTTGTGATACTCTCTTGCTTGTGATCTGGACTCATGAGATATACTCACCTATTCTCTCCATGGGCCAGGTGGTCTTAACAGTCACCAAGAGGGGAACCTCTCATGCTCTCTCGTTGACTGGGTAATGTATGCACTTGTATGTTCACATGCTTTCACTGGAATCACATGACCTTGTGGCCCTGGCAGCTGTCTGGCCCATGTAGACTCCACAGAGAGGTACCAGAAAGGGACCAGAAGTGAACAGCACCCAGGAACAAGCTACACAACCTGGTCTGGGACTATGACAGTTTAGCAACCTCCTGTGGGCCCCAAAGGACTATACTTTAAACTGGAGCAGGAACTCTAGACACTGGTTTTTGTCTTGGTCTTGCTGAGGAGACAAGAGTCCACCTTCTCCTAGATCACACAGCACCTGAATAAAACCTTTCTTTTTTCACCTGCATCTGCCTCATAAGTTTGACTCTTGTGGTGACAGGTAGCCTAAACCTCTTGTTGTTTTCTTTCCAGTTACATTATGTCAAAAACAAATAAGTAAAATACTGTTGTGAAAGTTAGAAGTATTAATAGCAACAACAGAAAGCTTGTGTCTTATTTGAAAAAGTGCTAATAGTTAGTTGTTATTGTTGGCTAAATAATGGTCCTCAAAATCAATTCATGCCCTAATCCCAGAACCAGTGAATGTGTTACCACACAAGACAAAAGGGACGCTGAAGTTGTGAATAAGGGACTTGAGTTTAAAAGGTCATCCTGGTTTATTCAAGTGGTAAACTTGTTTCAGTGAAATCACAAAGGGACTTCATGAGAGAGATAAAAGATGGTAACAGTCAAGAAAAGATCTGAGGATGTTGACAGAAATCATAAGGAAAGAAGATGTTACACAATTGGCTTTGAACATGGAGAAAGAAACTATGAGAGAAACATGATGACCTGTAAAAACTGGAAAAGGCAAAGACATGAGTCTCACCTCAAGCCTACAGGAGGAACTAATCTTGCCGACATCTTGACTTTAGCCTAATGAGAATGATTTTGGACTTTTGACTTCAGAATGATAGCCGTGCCTCCACAATGTGGTTATTTGTTTCAGTAACATTTAAAGCCAATACAATCTAATTTTTAAATTTGAAATAACAGAGCACATTTTCAAAATTAGGAAGAGGGAATTTTAAGAATAACTTGTCTTAGATGTGGAGAAACTATAGAGTTATGTTCGTGGGGTTTTTGTTTGAACTCTGATGTGGAAAAAAGCATAGAAGCTATCACTTACATCTTCACAAAGAGTAAAAAGATGAATATATTAAAAGTACATTTTAAAAAATCTATCAGAAAACTGCAGCAACAGGGCAAGCTGTCACATGTGTTTTGAAAAGGGAGGTAAATACCAAGAATCACAGCTAAAATCAGCTTACTGGAAACAGACTCTGCTAAGGTCATGGGAGAAACACTTGAAAGGCACTTCTGGTGAATTGATGGCGGCTAAGAGTAGATTAATGTGAGTCAAAAATCCTTGAGGTCCCTGTGTTAGGAGGCCCCCATATGATCATGGGTTTTACCTGAAGGAGCTCTACTGAGTTCTGACAGCAAAGATTGCAGAAAAATCCTCTTGCGTTTGGGGCAAGGAGGGGATAAGCAACCAGTTTGAAATACACCCAAAGTGTTCTTTACAACAAAGATCTGCCCTGGAAGGTAAACTGAGACTCATCGGCCCAAAGGAAGGGACAATTAAACAACTCCAGCCCGCTTCACAATTTGCTCCAACATAGGGGGAAAAAAGAGGCAAAGAAACCTTTCCATAGGGCACAGCCCCAGGACTCAGAGCCACCAAAGGAAGAAGCAAAATCAGTAACACACGCTTCTGCCTCAGGAAATGGAAAAATGAAAATATGAAGAGCAATATAAAAGTAAAGCAAGTAAAAGTAAATGCAGAAGAAAAAAGAGCATAAGCCAATGCAATTAAAAACAGGCAAATAATTGTGAATAATTAATAAAACCAAAATCTAGTTCTTTTAAAGATCAATAACATTTATAAATCTTAGCTAAGATAATCAAGAAATAAACAAAGACACAAATTACTAATTCCAGAAATTAAAGAGGTTATCTGATAGACATTAAAGAGATAATAAGGGACTATTATGAAAAACTTTATGATTCCAAATTCAATGACTTAGATGAAATGGACCAGTTTCTCAAAAGGTGCAAACTACCAAAACTCATATAAGGAGAAAAACAAACTATGCCGACACTGTAAAGTTGGATACATAATGCTATGAATTAGTCAAAATTAATAACTATATAACACAAAAAGTGGAGTTTACTGTCATCTATAACATAAGTTAATCATGCTATATCAATTTTAGTTCATTATTTGTAACAAATATATTACAGTAACATAAGGTGTAAATAACAGCCAACTCTCTGTACCGTGCACTCAAATATTCTGTGAATCCAACACTGTTTAGAGTTAGTTAAGAACTATCTCTTAATCAGAAAAAAAATCTATTTTGGATCTCCTTAAATGCGTCTTTTATTGCAAATAAAATCCCTAATCCATTATTTGGTAGTATTATTGTCAGAATTTGGTGGCAGAAAACTTTCTCCTGTCTTAATATACATATGAATCCCATGCCGATTTTGGTTTGTTAAAAATATTTTATTAGTCATTAAAATGTTGGCATACTTTTGTCTGTCCCTATTGCCTATTAATCCATTTTTAGTCTAGAAATGTAAAATCCTGTCCCTTTTGTAACGGGAACACTTTTGCTCAGTCAATTCACCCTAATATAATTCTGGCTTCCACTTCCCAGGAAAAATCAAAGGAAAAGAGCTGAAGTACTAATTCTAGAAAGGTATTTGGTGAGTGCGAATGGCCTGATTTGTGACAAGAGGACTTCCTTGCTTAAGCTTACGGAACTTAATTCGAACTGTATCTCTAGATGGCAGGTTTTCAATCACTTGTGCTGGACTGAAGCATCTGACCAGATTTCTAAACAAGGCATTGTCTTTTAGAGAGGTAGGCAGACTTCCAGCTCCTCTGGGGAATTATCTTTTGAAGTGGACGTGGCAGCAGCACTGAGATAAAGAAATTAATGCAGGAAATGAGGCCACACTGGGAAACATAGAAACAGAAAAGTGTTCTCCAGTCAAAGCATCAAGAGTCATACCATAATTTGAATTAAACAGAGAACAAAAGTGCTAGGTATCTTCGGACCATTTTTTTCCATTTAACATGGGTGGCAATGGAAAAATAAATCTTAATTAAAGGACTTTTGTAATAGTCAAAAGTGTGGAAATTTAAGTATTATTAAGAGGTGCAAAAGCAAGAATCAATTGGCAAATAAACATAAACTGAGTGCAGTGGCGCAGTTACCAATGCAATGTCAGCCCAAAGCCCTCCTAAAGCATTCTGGGTGCTCACAGACCCAAGGTTAATGAGCTATAAATATGTAGACAGTATTTATTTTCAATGTAAATACAATCTTAAAACTTTTAACGACCCACTTATGTCACTTATTTTTGTTTGAAAATAAATCCCATCTGAGCGTTCTTCAAACAAGCAGCGTCCGCCCAGACACAGCTGTCATTTTTCATCACTTTATACAAGGTTAGGAGAGCAGGAACTTCTTTATCAGCCACTGGCCTAGGAATAGCAAGCACGTAACTGTGGATTTTGGACTCATGGAGTGATTTACCTCATGATTTCTAATTAGACATTGTCCAGAGACCCAAGATGAGCATCACAATAGACTCTGGAGAAATTAAAATGTAAAAATCAGAGTTACAGCATGTGATTCTGAAAAGAAACTGACAACAACAACAAAAAAATCAGATAATCGAAATCATCATTATTTTCATGAAGCCATTGAAGAGCCAATTTCACATGGCCTGAAAATAAGAACAGGCCTTGCAAGGAGAAGCCAAGGCCGTCTCGGGTTCCACTCAGGGAGACCACAGGCAGGAGCCACTGCCTGGCCCTGAGCTAAGAGGTGAGAAATCAAAAGAACTTTCAGCAAACTGCTGAGAGCTGAGCGTGAGCAAATGTGAAGCTACCCACTGTGGAACCCACGCTCCACGAGAACCATCTGATGGTGTACCCACTAAAGCCCCCTTCCCTACCCTAAGCCTTCTCCCTGATGTGTTCTAGGGATTGGCTGACCACAGCAGACCCTTGACTCCTAACATTGGACAACTGTCTGAACATTTAAAAAATGCCCCAAAAACTGGTCACTAACTTTACTACAGCAAACATTGATATAGTTATAAATCTTACTTGCTTCAAAACCCCTTGAAATTAAGTGAAAAAACTATTGGAACAATGTAATAAAATAACACCCAGCATTAGGTAAGAATTTTACAAATAACTTATTATGTATCTACTTGCCCGCTACCCATGTTATTTCAGGTATGGGGACCGAAAGTCACTTCTCTCAGTGAGGAACTGAGGAATTGTGGAAAGTACAACCAATAAAATGGCATTGGTCCAGTCAAGATACCATGAAGTATATAAAACAAAATGGAATCAGTCCTGTCAATCAAGGTGGCTGCTAGTCAGCCATGGCACTTTGGTCCTAGGAGGAAACCACCTAAATCATACCAGGTGCCCTACCAAATGTCTGTCAGGATGGCACACCCAAGATACCTGCACACAGATATGTCTACAGAGAGGGCACACCTACTGATAGGTACCCGAGGGACTCTTGGTTCTGAGCCAGGAATTTCCCAGCTGGTTTGAGTGCCAAGTTTTCAGGTATAATTGGTGTGGACTTCAGGCCACCACTGAGACTGTAAATCTCCTACCACCAGGTGCTGCTCCATGCTACTCTGGGCCAAGCGCTGCTGGAGGCTCTGCTGGACTAAACTCCAGGACTTCCCTGCCGCCTGAGGCACCGCTCCAATCAGACCGAGACACCCTCTCATCTCCCCATCCATAAGCCTTAGGCCTTGGATCTGGGCAGTGGAGATGTTCCTTGCAGGACACTCACAGCTCACCATTGACTGCGATATCTCACAGACCTGGGACTGAGACCCTGAAACTCATGTTCGTTAATCCCCATTGATCATTGCGTGGTAACTGTGTATGATATCATATAGGATAGGATATTCATGTAATGTTGATGTCCTGTCTCATGTGTACCAGTATTTAATACAAGCTAAGTATGAGCAACAGCTCTTACAACTCTGACCTCGTTCCATGCAGCACAGGGGTATAGATTTGGTGACCTACACTATTTTGCCATGTATAATGCACACTTTTTTGCCCAAATTTTTGAGGGAAAAATAAGGATGTGCATTATACAAGGAGAGTACTAATTCTGTATCTATATAAATGCTTCTCATTATTTTATTTATGTTTATGCATTAAAAGTGTGACTCCAGAAAGCAGTAATAATATCTGTATGCAAAATAATGCCCTGGAATATGATAATTGGTTTTGTTTCTAAATATAAATATAGAAATAATTGAATTAAGAAGTTAAAATGAAAGTTTTTTTTCCCTGAAAGTTTGGGTCAAAAACATGAATGAGCAGTATACATGGGAGCATGTTATACATGGCAAAATATGGTACTTCCTCAGAGCTGGAGGTGAGCCCTGACTTATAGGAAAGACTATAACATGACCCTCCCCCAGAGGTACGGCCTATGGGGTCATAGTGAGGGTGCTTCAAGACAGAACCAGTACCTTGAAAAGTTTTATAATGGTATTCTGTTTTCAACTAGGAATATGGCTTGCAGGTGCTGGCTTTGAAATGGGCTCATTTATTTTAATGAGGATAATTGTATTCTAGGGTGTAAGAGGTCAAAATTTTAACAGGGTCTGGTAGAGGCAAAGTGAGAGTGGTCACTAAAATAGACAGTGGGTCTAGACAGCTAATTGGAAGAATCTGACCCACAGTGACATTTGACAATGACAAATATATTGTCAGGTTCTTGGAAGAAAAGAAATGACCTGACATCAACAGCCCTACTTAATGCGTATTACACAGCAATTGAAGTCTAGATCTGGCAAGTAGAAGTCTGAGTTGAGACTTGTCTCATACCAAGTGGAAATACATTGGTCCTAAACAAACATTGCAGTTAAAGAAATTGAAAATCCCAGGGTCCACTAAATAAAAGTGAGGACAAACACATTGAGAATGAATCACTTAATACCTCACAAGAATGTACCCCTGCCCCAAACTTCCCTACAATTATCAGCAACTATATATTAAAGCAACCACTGAAAGGAAGGAGAAATACAGTTTTCATGAGAATTCGTGGAAATTATACCTAAGCTAATTTTTTTTCCTGAAAATCAGAATACTTCATTCATCACAGTAGTGGATTCTGAACATCAAGTGATAAATTTTTTAATGTCTTCAATTTTACTGTACCCCAGTCAGTTTCCAATTGACTGCTAATATAGTCAATTACATTGATTGATGGTAAATATTAAACGAACCTTAAATTTCTGGGGCAAATCTCTTTGCTAAGTTATTTGTTTTTCTTCTTTTTATGTAAAAAATCCAATCAGTTAAGTATGGATTTATATCAATAAGACAAGATATATATTTTGTAGGTCTCAATTAACAAATGTGGTAAAGTATACAAATTAGGTTGTTAGTGTATGTAAGAAACACAAGGCTATTTATTATTCTAGATACTAATTAATTGATTATTTCTAGTGTTAAAGCAGGTAAATAATGACACAAACTAGGCTGATATTTCGTCTCATTCATTCAAACACCAACCAAACAAAAAGTTCTTCAGTGATTGGGCTAAAACAAAGATTATATTTGCAAAATTAACGAAATGTGAGAATATGGGTATTTTAATCATATTGAGTGATATCTCATAAATGATGGAATGTATACCAGAAAAGGAAATTTACCAGTGTTAATAGTGTTCTAAAGGTACATGTACCAGTATATAATGTGTGAGATATTCCATTAGTTACAGACATGTAAATTATGTGAAAAGTCTTAAACTCATCTTTAAAAAGCTTTGTTTTCTTTATTTCCTCACATTAGACATAAATTGTGGGCTTTATGACTATACATAGTTACTGAATATTAAAGGTATTTCAATGATAAGACTTAAAATATACTATTATTGGTGTATATAGGAATCTCCTTGTGCTATTAAAACATTGCCTTCTTTCAAATAGAATAATTTGGAATGCTGATTTAAATATCCATTTGTTTCAGTTCAAATTATTGTAACATGACCCTAAACTTATTGATGGGAAAAATGATCCAGGTCCGAATGCTCCTTATTTTTTTCATGTCATTTAAGTTTATTTTCATAGACATGCAAGTAAGTAATTATTCCAGGAAAAAAAATGGTCAACCTGGAAAACCTATTCCTTCAGTATTAGTGAGACCTGAAATATAAGAAAACTTTGAGACAACCTAAATGTTCATCTGAGGAAGTTTGCCACTTAACTGAATGAAAGAAAGTTTTAAGGTGAAATAAAAATAACGTCCAAAAATCAAGGTCTTTGCGCACCATTAATATAGGCCATCAACCTCCAGAGAATCTAAACTCTGAGGCATAGGTTAATACAGAAAGAGAAGACATTGACTACATGCACACAAATTTGATTCACTAAATAATCTAGAATCAATTTACAATGTAAAGTATTTTATAATGATGAGTCCTAATGTTATGAGTTAAATTGTATCCTTCCAAAGGATGTCGAAGTCCTAAGTTCCAGAACTTGTGAATGTGATCTCATTGGAAAATAGGATATTCACAGATGGGAAATTTACGATGAGGTTATTAGGGCGAACCCTAATCCGTATGATCAGTGTCCTCATAAAAAGGAAAATCTGAATATGTGGAAGAAAAAAGGAAAATGCTATCTACAAGCCAAGAACACTCAAAGCTACTTGACACCAAGAAAGAATAGGACAGATTGTCTATCACAGCCCTTAGAAGAAATCAACCCTGTTGACAGCTTGATTTCAGGCTTTCAGCCTCCTGAACTGTGAGACCATAAATTTACGTTGTCTAAGCCACCTATTCTGCAGTACTTTTATAGAGCAGCCCTAGGAAACTAATAACTCTACGAGGAAAAATTGTTAAGTAGAAGTTTGAAATGCATTTTGGCGGCATGTAACAGAATATTTAAATGCTAGTGGCTTAAATTTATTGTGCTCACTTAAAAAAAAGTTTGGAAGGACAGCAGTAATTGAATGCTGTGCAGTAACTCACTGAAGGACTAAAAGGTCAAAATACTTCTATTTTTATACTCTGCCAGTTTTAGTGCTAAGATCATCAAACTTTTGATGCTGTAGATCTGACCATCAGGCAGAAGGAGTGGATATTGACACAAACCACGTTTGTCTTTTCTACCTAGAAATACAGTGTTTTCCCAGAAACTTTCAGTAAAATGTATATTATGAATCATTGTCCATAACTCTGTCATATGACCTCTCTCGCTACTAAGGAGGGTGAGACAGTAAGTATTTAGGTATTTCAGTCTCTAAGGTGCAGCCAGGCCAAAGAGAAAAGCATAGAAATAGAATTGGGATATCCGGTCACATCTGCCCAACAGGTTTTTATGGTGGTGGAGTCACATTGGGCCATTCACTGAGTATCCAGAGCTGAAGACACCTTTATTTTCATAACCACATCCAGAATCCAATCATAAAGGAAAATAACAAACATTGAGTCTGGACCAGTACCTCTAATGGCGTGGATGAGGCAAAGAGAATGAAGGCTCCTTGGGGTCACTTGATTTTTTTTCAAAGTCCTCCTTTTTCTTTCGTATATCTGCATTCCTTGAAAATTTTGTTTTGTATGGTTACTCATATATGACAGACATAGAAAGAGCATCGGATTACCAGGCACTAATTTGTTCTTTAGATTCTTCATACTTGTGCAACTAATTCTATTTCATCTGTGGTGTGAGAAAGAGCAAAGATTTATTAATAGTCCTCCTGTTGTAGAAATACGAACATCATCCACCCAGGTGTTTTCTTGGAAAACAAAACAAACTGCAGCCATCCTTCACTGATACAGTATTAAAATATACTATCATTTCAACACTATTTCTTTATTTTTATATTTAACAAATTTTCTCCACTAAGCAAATCCGTAGTGTTACATATGTTACCAAATCTCTACAATATTTCTCTTATTGATGATGAACCAGTTCCTCCACTTATCAGTTCAAATAATAGCAATTCTGAATTATAACTTTATGAAGAACTATGTAAAAATTTGAAATTTACATAATCAATAATTAATCTAAAAGAATGATAACAAGATTTGTTCCTTTATTGACATTTTGCCCATAACCAGAGAAGATAAAATAGAATGTGGCCTCCACTGAGAAAATGAAAGACTGGATTATTTTTTTTTGTCTTAGAATATTTAATAAACTTCGATGAAAAAGAAAATAGATATGGAAAAACATCTTCAATACCATTAAATAATGTGTTGTTTCAGACAAAACGACCTGATGGCTATAACCAAGTGACTGTAACCTCGGCATCGGCCGAGATGCAGTCTATAAAGCCAAATATCCTCAGAGCTCCTCCTCTCTCACCTGTCCCTCTTGATGCTAACTGAAATATCGTCCAGTCGTATCACTTGAGAATTCCATTTGGCCACTGATTAGAGAGTGGTAGAATAAAGCTAGTTTTAGTATGTGGAGATATTTCTTCTGATTCTCACATAAAATTAAAGTTTTGGCCCATCCATGGTTCTGAAGATGGTTCCAGGGCCGTCTGTTACATACTCCAGGATTAGCTGCAGGTGACTCCTGTGCTCGTGTTCCTGAGAGTGGGTGAGAACTGGGCCAGGGAAGAAGGGACGGCTGCCAATGGAGCCGGCCCCCCTTCAAGATCTATTTTGAAAATCCCAGGCAATGTTTTTCATGCGCATTTTACTGGCAATGCTAACTGAAGGTAGCTTTGAAATAATCTTTAAATCGTATACATTTTCATTCCAAATAAAATTAAGGTATTGTTACTAAAAAAGAAAAATAGATGTTGGGACCACACATTTAGGAAAAGTAAGCCATGTACATAATGTGGAGCTTCTTAATACAGACTCCAAAATACCAGCAGGCCGCTGTAGAAACACAGCAGCGGAGTAGAAGTGTATTCCATCATGAGGCAAACAATTAGATTAAAGTCTCTTCTAATCTCTGATATTTATTTACACTATAGAAGTATAAAATGAATGCCTGGTTTAAGAGTAGCATGCACTTAATTTTTGTAATGGTCGATTCTCTTTATGGACACACATCAGTAAGGTTTAGTCTGAGTTATTAGTAACCTCTTAGCAGTAGTCTAAGGTCTTACAGAAGAATTCATTTTTTATTAGGAAAAATGGAAAATAAATGTAATAGTGTCCACTAAAATTATAATGAAAATAAAATACATTGTTCCAGTGACTTTAACTTCTATTTTGCTGTACAAATTTGTTTACCCATCATTTAAAGATTTTTACTAAAAACATGTATAAAGTGAAAGTTATCTTCATCTTATATTAATGAATTATATTTATATTACTTTGGTATTAATTTTTAAGAAATGAGATACCAATCTAAAGCCTTCCTGAATATTCTATTATTTATTAAGACATGAATTCAGTCTGTAAGCATATTTTGTACATTTAAAATTTTCAAGGCCCTAAATCAGTTCTGTATCATTTTTACTAGAACATTCATGATTATTCTAAAAGTGTGTGCTATCTATACCTAACAGCAAATGTACCAAACTTCTCAATATACTCTCTAGAATAACAAATTTGATATCGATATTTCAATGATATCAAAATACACTTTTATTTTTCAAAAAATAAGAATACATGCCTTTATACGGTATTTGTTTTTCACCACCTGGCTTACTGCACTTAGCATGATGTTCTCCAGTTCCATCCATGCTGTCGCTAAGGGTAGGAGCTCCTTCTTTCTTTCTGCTGCATAATATTCCATTGTGTAAATGCATCACATTTTTCTGATCCACTCATTTACTGATGGGAATCTAGGTTGTTTCCAAAATTGGGCTATTATAAATTGTGCTACTATGAACATTGGGGTACACAGGTTCTTTTGAATCGGTGTTTTAGGATTTATAGGATATAATGCGGAATCACTGGGTCAAAAGGCAGTTCCATTTGTAGTTTTATAAGGAAATTCCATACTCTTTCCCACAGTGGCTGCACCAGTCCGCATTCCCACCAACAGTGTACTAGGGTTCCCTTTTCTCTGCATCCTTGCCAGCACTCGTTGTTTGTTGATTTATTAATGATGACCATCTCACAGGTGTTAGGTGATATCTCAGTGTGGTTTTAATTTGTTTCTCTCAGATGGTTAGTGATGTTGAGCATTTTTTCATATGTATTGGGCCATTTATATGTCCTTGGATAAATGTCTATTCAGATCCTTTGTCCATTTTTTAAGTGGATTATTTGTCTTCCTCGTGCTGAGTCCCATGAGTTCTCTATCTGCTTTGGAGATCAAACTCTTGTCTGATGTATCATTGGCAAATATGCTCTCCCACGCAGTCTGTTCCCTTTTCATTCTGATGATGGTTTCTTTGGCTGTGCAGAAGCTTTTTAGTTTGATGTAGTCCCATTTGTTTATTTTTCCCTTTATCTCCCTTGCCTTAGGAGATATGTGAGAAAAAATATTGTTACATGGGATATCTGAGATTTTCCTCCTATATTTTCCTCTAGGACTTTTATGGTGTCATGATTTATATTTACAAAATAAATATGAGACAAAATCTAACATTTTTGAGAAAAGATAAATTCGGGAACAAAGAATGATTCTTATTTAAGATAAGTTATGTATGATTGGCTAATTAAGGGGGGATGGTTGAATGCAACTCCTGGTAAAGCCAATTAAAGGGGCCTATTTGGAAGTAGGTGTCACTTTTGTCTTGTTTGCCTTTTGTCCTTCTTCCTCCCTCCTTTGCCATTCCCAGAATACAGGCTTCATAGGAGGTGCTAGAGTGAGGCAACTATGTATGGCACAACCAAGAGAGAAAGACTAAAGGAAGCTCCATGATCTAGGACTTGACATCCCTGAGCTTCCAACCGTTAGCAGCCTCACTTACTCTGGTTTACCCTTTGAAAAAAAGAAACTTCTGGACAGAAGTCCACAAAAAAATAAAAAATAAAAAAAAGAATACATGTAATTATAAACAATTTAAGCAACTTTAAAAATCAGTAATATATTGAAATACGACACAGCTTTAAAAAGTAAAGTAACAAAGAAAAATACTCCAATATCATTTATATGTGGAATCTAAAAAGCTGAACTCACAGAAACAGAGTGTAGAGTGACAGTTATAAAGGGGGTAAGGGGTGAGGAGAAATGGAAGATGTTGACTAAAGCATACAAACCTCCAGTTATAAGATGAGTAAGTTCTGCGGAATATAATATACAACATGGTGATTATAGTTGATAATACTATATATTTGAAATTGTTAAGAGAGTAGATCTCAATGTTCTCACTACCAAAAAGATATGCAAATCATGAGATATGAGGCAGCTGTAGATAATGTTATGGTAGTAATCATTTTGTAATGTGTAAGTATATCAAATCAACACATCATATACCCTCAACTTATATAATGTTGTGTGTCAATTATATCTCAATAAAGCTGGGAGAAAAATTAAAACCAATTGAGTCAATAATTTTACAGAGTTTGGAAAACATGTCAAATCTTTAATTTTATAAATGTCTGTGGTAAAAAAAAAAAGTATATATGATCACGGCCAAAAATATTTTATATCAACTTTGTTTATGTTTGGGAAAGAGTATTGATGTCCTCACTAGTTTTCCTATTATTTCTTCCTCAGAAAGTGAATTATAAAGAAAATGTTAACAATGGCTTCTCTTCCATACAATTGAAATTACTTTTGATTTTCATCTCTTCAGCCATTTCTCTTTTTACAACCAATCACAATGAACTGTATTTCATCTTTATTCCCTTCACTTTTACATGTTTCAACCATTGGAATTTTATTGTTTGTTTGTTTTTTAACCTATAAACTCAACCATAAAGGGAGATGTATTTTATTGAATTTATATTCAGAATGGTTAAGAGACTGCTGGAAATTCTGAAGAGATGATAATTTCAACCACATAATGATACACTACTTTTGCATAAGAAAGAAGAAAATTCAACCTACCCGACATTTGCCATAATAATGCTTATTAAGAAAATTTTGCTTTATAAATTTTCAAAAAACAAATGGCTATGTACATGAGCACAAAACCCAGGAGAAAGAAATATTGGTCCCAAGTCAAAAGGGAGTCAACAATATAACACTGAAAGCTACTTTTACATAAAATCCACAGTAAGCCACTTTAAAAATCTTTCTCTATCTCTGGGATTTTGTTTAATCATGTCCCTTGGTAACATAGTGATTTATACTGCAATTCCTTCTCAATGGCATGGAAAAAACACATAGTTGTTATTTTCTGCCATAAATATGAAATTGAATACTATTTGAGGTTCTAATGAATTCCTCTTTGGTTTGAAATAGGTAATTTAAAAATGTGTAAAACATTGGTAAATTTTCCTTTAACCAAGTCTGATCATAGCATCTCTGTTTTTCCTTACCCTAAATTATGACTTTTGTAAAATTCCATCAAAAAATAAATGTTATCTTGTGCTAAAACAACCGAATTATGACGATGCTTTAGAAAATTGCATGAATCCAAAAAATCAACTGACAATAATTGAAGTTAAAATTTTTTTCTGAAATCAACTCTGGCTGGCTTGACTCAGTAGATTAAGTGCTAGGCAGTGAACTGAAAGGTCTAGGTTTGATTCCCAGTCAGGACACATGCCTAGGTGGTAGGCCCAGCTGGGGACATGCAAGAGGCAACTGGTCGATGTGTATCTCACATATCCATGTTTCTCCCCCCATCTCTCTCCATCCCTTCCTATCTCTCTAAAAATAAGTAAATAAAATCTTTAAAAATTTTTTTCTCTGAAATCAAAGAAATTTTTGAACATCCAAAGCTCCTGGTCGACTGTGTACACAACTATAGGGACCTCAGTGAGAAAATGTCTCACTAAAGCCTAAGAATACTATAAAACAGTTCACATTAAAATCTTGAGTTATTCACACAGTGAAACATAGGTTGCATAATCTACAACTTTAGAAATGTCTGAGAAAATTTAGTTTCACGCAGTAGATGTTATATGCCCATTGAAAATTCTCTTAAGAAGTCATCATACTCTAAGACAAAACACCTGCTTCAGTGTTCCTGCAAGTGATAATTTTAAATGGCCTGACTCCAAAACATGTAAACTTATTTCAAAAAACAAACTATATTGCCAGATACGAAAGTGAAAGCAGAGGTATTTCCTATTTCAAGCAGTATAACCTTCATTCCATCAACCAAAGTGACAATGACAATGGAAGTGTCATCTTTGAAATGGCTGTTAAAAACATCCAATTCAAAATCTAAATTATCTCCATTTTGAATTTGTTTCCATGTTATTCCAAGAATAATGTCTATGTTGTGTTTATTATTATATATATTCAATTGTTTCTTGATTATTTGGAGATCTCTGCTTTATCCAGCACTGATAAAGAAATCAATCTGAAAAGAGAATTAACATTAATAGTGGTTGGTATAGTATTCATGTGACATTTATTTTGATAAACAGAAAGTAGGTCTTATTGAAGTCCTTTTCCTAGGGGTTCCTTTTATCTTCTTTTCCATCATTGTGTAATCCAGTTAATAAGGGTCTTTATATAGATAGTTGTTAGGGGCTGAATCGTGTCCCTCCCAAATTCATATATGGAAACCCTAATCCCCAGAACCTCAGAATGTGACTCAGATACTGTCTTTTAATTGGTGCTTAAGGTTAAATTAGGTCATTAGAGTGGGTACTCATTCAATTTGAATGATGTTCTCCTAAAAAGAAGAAATTGGGACACTGCACATACAAAGGAAAATACAGGAAAAAGACAATCATTATGCACCAAAGCGAGAAGCCTCAGAAGAAATGACCTCTGGAGAGCTTACTCTTAGACTTGCCACCTCTGGAACTCTGAGATAATAAATTTCTGTGGTTTAAACCACCTCGTCTGTGGTATTTTGTTATGGCAGTCTTGGAAAACTAATACAACAGTGCTGATTCATAGTTTAATCTTTTTTAAAAAATGGGTTGATGAGAGTCTAGTTCATGCCGATATATATAATAATACATAATTTGAATATAAAGCATTTACAATTGTTAATTATCTTATATAAAGATATACATTTAATGTAGGTGCTTATTTTCTCTCCTTTTTTTTAAATACTGGCAGCAACATGGGTAGTTTATTGCCATCAAGTTCATATAACCACAGATTAAAAGGAGGGAGACATACTGAATGTGTTATGTAAATGTGCACTAAACAGACTAAAAATTGAGATTTGTGCTAACTCAAATTCTAAAACTTGAACTACCTTTCATGTAATTGCATATCTATAGTAGTCAAGGGTAACCCGGTGATATTACAAGTGAAACTGATCAAACAGAACACAAAACCATTCCGTTAGTGTTCAACGAATTCAATGAAGTTTGAGAACCACTGATTATTGTAAGGTACTTTGTTGATTTTTTTTAACTCATAGAAAAGGAAATATAAAGGGTCAAAATCCTAAAAATTATTTTGAACTTAATCTGTAAATAGATAAATAAAAAAAGTTTTAAAGATATTTTTCTTTTTAAAATAACCCAGAAGGATCTGTTTATTTTTCTTAATTAATGGTCTGTTGAAAAGACACCAAAGACACCCAATTATCTTTTGCCTACTTCAAAGTTTTCCACAGTTTTTCCTGGCTTAAGGAATGATCTACCGCAGGAATTAACGAACTTTTTCTGTAAAAGACCAGATAGTAAGTATTTTTAAAATTTTTTTCACCACATAGTCTCTGTTACAACTATGCAGCTGTGCTGTTGTTATGTGAAAGGAGCAAAAGGTAATACTTTAAAAAATGAGCATGGCTATTTTACAATAAAATTTTATTGATTAAAAAAACAAGTGGTAGAGGTGTTTAGCCTACTTTGGACTGTACTTTGTCAAATCCTTATCTGTTACTGGATTTTCCTAGAGCCAATTACTAAACAACGTGTTCAGATGATGTCTACATTGAGTCCACAAACAGTTGTGCATGATACACTTAAACATTTGCAACAATTTTATTGGCATGGCTCACCATAATTCTGTACTACTCTACTAAAGCAACTCCAGTGGCCATATTGAGTATAAAAAGTCAAACACTTCAGTCACATATTCAGGATTATATTATCCTTGAAATTACTTTACATGAAAATAGGCATAATTGGATTCCAATTAAATGAGCTAATCTTGTCCAATTCTTAAAGGTATTATTCAATCATTTATTTAATTAGTTATGACTAAATCTTTTATTCCTCCAACTTTTATAAAACCTCCCTTAAATACACAACCCAACTTGTTAACTTCACTTTAACTCTTTGTAATTTTGAATTGTTTCAAAAATATTGGGTTGATCAAAAAGTTGGTTTATTTTTTTCCATAAGATGTTTCTAGTAGCATGTTGTTGTCTTTAACTTCATATGAAACAATTTTGTTAGATTGTCTTGTGACAGTTGTCATATCATCATGTATTTTATAAAAAAATAAAAATTTGTGAATTTTTGTGTTGCGATTTTAATATTGAAGATGGGAGCAAATGTACAACATTTTCAACATATTATACTTTATTATTTCAAGAAGGTAAAAACAAGACTGAAAAGCAAAAAATGATTTGTGCAGTGTATACAGGAGGTACTGTGACTAATTAAACGTGTCAAAAGTGGTTTGTGAAGTTTCATGTTGAAGATTCTTGCTGGATGATGCTCCATGGTTGGGTAGACCTGTTGAAGTTGATAGTCATCAAATCGAGATAATAACTGAGGACAATCAATGTCATACCATGTGGGAGATGGTTGACATACTCAAAATATCCAAATCAATAATGCTACTGGGAAAAATGAAAAATGTGTCTTTCATTTTATGGAAAAAGCTAAATGTACATTTTGGCCAGCCTCATAATATTTATTTATCACTTTTCCTAAAGGAGATAAACCAAATTTGACTCATATTTTCCTTTAATATCTGTCTATATACTACATGTTAAGGAGTATTATTAGATAATACTCCTGATTTCAGAGCTGATCTTTGAAACAGGGGCCTGTTCAGATAGTACTTTTTGAGTGAGAATGGCTTTCTGGTTCACAACCATACTGAGTATGGTTTAGGGAGTGATGCTGCCTGACCTAGATGATGATAATCATAGATATTTTTGTTATTGGTTAGCTCAATTAACTAAATATTTAAGTGATTAAATGGGGACTTGGTATGCTCATTTTAGACTAATGCAGGAGCACATGCTTTATTGTATTTATAGTCATGTTTAAACCTCTTTGAAGTATGTTTTTAACTAATTCTGTTATTATTTTAATTTTTATAGAGTGAAATTCCAATTCACAAAGCTTAGAAATCATAAATCTAGCGAATAGTAGAGATAAATTTCAAACTCATGTTTTCTGCAATAATTCACTGGTAATGTTCCAAGTGTACCACAATCCTGATCTGCTTCTTTGCGGGTCTGAAGAAAATTTAGATTTGCAGAACACCAAACCTAATGTTAACTTTCAGGACAGAAGCCATTTCTTTGCCCTTGAAAGGGATGAAGACAGCTCACTGACTCCTTCAGCTTCCAAAGAATATCCATGAAGTTAAAGGCGTCACCTTGTCATATAACTCTATACGGAGTAAAACAATTTTTGCACAAGTTTCTGCTACAGGATGCAACCTATTTTAAGTTAAAAAACATGTAGTATCCTTCCTAGTGACCCATAATACAGTCTGTCCCACTTCCAATAGAAATTCAATAGCAACATGGAATATAAATTTCATGAAAATTAAAATGAATAGTGAGTAATCTTGACACCCCAAAATTAAACTTTAATAAATATAAAGTTGTAACATATACCTCAGAAAAAATGGTATGCCAAGCAGAATGCATATTTAAATGATTAAAACAAAAGGTTAGAATTAATTTCTTTTAATATTACAAATACTTTTAAACAGTTACTTCCACAGGAATTCTACATATTTTTGAATGAATAAATGATATAAGAAATGTTTTTATTTAGTATTAAATGGCGTGACAAAAAGAATAAAACATTTTGACTATGACCTCAAGTTTGGAAGCAAACAATGGAAGGAAGGAAGAGAAGGGTAAAGGACAGAAACATGCATAGGAAAAAAATGGCAATAGGAATATAAAACATCATCAAAGAACTCTATATAGTGTCAATAAAAGATAGCTTTATTTTCCTTCCTATGGTTTTCTATATTTCTCATATTTTCAACAATTATTTTACATTTAAAATTATACAGTTGTTTCAACTCTCAAAATCAGGCTATGATATTTTTCTAATTAAAAGCTCAGTTTTGTAAGGGCAGTAATAACTCAGGACTTGAGCCAATATTACAGCTCATGGAAATGGTGTGTACTGGCTTTCTTATCAGTGATATCCAGGTGATTCATGAGTCTGGGGGTCTAGTCAACACATCTGGCTGCCTTACGGGGATGAGGTTGTGAGTTAAGTGACAGGATTCTGGGTGACTAGGCTGTACTTCATCCAGTTCAACATAACAAAGTTATAAATATAATTTTCTTTGAAGGAAAGTTGTGATTGCCAAAAATATTTCATATTTCTAGTCATTTAATATCTGATATCACCAGTGGCCAATTGAATCAATCCCTACCTCTGTGACTATGTAAATAAATGTCATTGTTATTCCATCC